>CM038112.1:39448450-39655748 GCA_001642375.2 Mentha longifolia | reverse complement strand
GCCTATTTGGTATCCATATACTAGTATATCAGGTATCAATATGGTATGGGAGGCTATGGGTATGAGATATCAGGTAAGGGTATGAGATTGATATCTTCCGATATCAATATCAAATCCTTTTTTTTTTTAATAAAAGTTAACTAATAATAATAATAATTATTGTTATAATAATAATATATAATTATTATTATATTATAAGTTAATTTTGTACTTTATTTCTTCTTCTTTTATCTTCTTTTTCTTTCATATGTTCTTTTTCTTTGTTCCAAACTTACAATTCTTAACTAAAAATAATCCAAGACATTAACAAATCCATAAAAATATAGTAAGTTATGCAAAAGCTACAAAAAATTTACACCATTAAAATGACTTGCAATCACAAGCAAAAAAATTATTTTCATCACATTTGGAAAAACATGTCAAATCAATTTTCTTCTTTTAGCTAGCCTTTCTCATTTACTACAATAATAATTACGCAAAAAAAAAAAAAAAAAAAAAAAAACCAATTAATGTAGCATCATCCCAACAAGAAATCCCAAAACACCTATTTGCTTGAAAATAAAATTCCAGACTCATTACGTTAAACAATTTGCAAAACGAAGGGAAATATGATTCGCAAATTTAAATGTACAGTTTCGAATTGAGGGAAAATAAAATTGAAACAAGGGAAGAAGAAAAACCTCAAATTTCCACTTGAAAAAAAAAGTTTTTTTATTTATTTATTTTATTATATATTTTTTTTTTATGATGAGCGACAAATCGTGAAGTTCTTAAAAAAATTGGAGCAACGTCGAAGAAATTGGGAGAGGAGAAGCAAAAAAGAAATATAAAGTTTCTGTGAAGAAAGAGTGATACCGGTGGTGAAAATAGTATATCCAGAAATGTTAAAAGTGGGAAATGGTATATCAAAGATATCAATTGAATTTTCATATACTGATATACCAAACACATAGTATGGGTATGGGCCATTTTGATACCCATACCTGATATACGTATATGGATACCAAACGGACCCTAAGTGTACGAATCTCATTTTATGTTTATATGTATTTGATGCAGGCATACTCTCATAGTCTCATTAGTAATGTGTTCGAGTTCGTATTATTATAATATGTGTTAAATTTTGTTTTCCTCTTAAGCAATATGTTCGCAATTCTCCAAATATTTTAAAACCATTAATACTACCTCTGTCTCATATAATTATGTACGTATTCCGTTTTAGTCCGTCTCACGAATTATGTATATTTTCTAAAATGAAAATAACTTTATGTCACTTCTACCTATCACTTCACACTTTATTTGGATAAAGTGAAGCCTTTAAATAGATTGGGAGTGATAGAATTCCCCCTCACTTGTGAACTTGATTTCATCAACTCTACCCTCGAGATAGAGTTGGGAGTGATAGAATTCCCTCACTTGAGTGTCATAGTATTCCGTGAAAAATGAATACGTCAAAATTATATTTAAAACTCGTACTAAGTTTGGTGAAAAACGTGCCGAAAAATCAAAAAACAAAGAGCTCTAATATAATAGGATGGAGGTAGTAATTACCAAAATGTATTTAATACGACGCGTTTGTCATCATGTGAAAGTTATTATTGCACAAAGGGGTCATTAAATAATATGAGAAAGAAATCTCAGCAATATGTTAACTACCCCTTTAAAAATTAATATGTAAAAATTACCCTTTTAAATGAAGTAATGTAAAAACTACCCTTTCAATTATTTTAATGTGTTATGGGTCCCACATTTTATGTTTAAAAACTATCACCACAATTCAATTATGGGTGAATGATGAATGTGAGAGGTGATGGGTCATAATTTTTTTTTCTTCTTGTTATAATTACCATTATGAACAGTATTACTATTAAATTTATTGCTTTAGCATGCATGCGTGAATGGGCACGATTTGGCTGTTTTTTTGGTACAAATAATTCATCTCTGATATCACAGACGAAACAGTATTGGTATCCTATGCCAACCACACGGAAAACTGAATATATACAACAACTCATACAACGCAAAATTGCAAATAGAATTCAGAAAAAAAAAAAAAGGCCAATTCACCAAAAAAATTGTTCTGAGAAGAAGTAAACAAAGCTGAGCTGAGGAAGAGGAAGAAGAGGAAGAGGAAGTAAACCACATTGCTTCATCGCGTTTCCGAATTATCCAACAATATAGGTAATCGTTTAATATCGAATTTATATGTTTAGCAAGTAGATTATATATTTATTTTGGAATTTAATTGAATTTTCATAACATGTCGTATTTATGAAAATGAGATTATATGTCTAGGAATCAGTATATAGAATTATTTTGAAAATTAATTGATTATTATTTTGATTTATTAATTGATTTATTTTGAAAATTAATTCCCTTATGTGATTTAATTCAAAATTATTAGCAATTTGTAGTGTTTGTAACTTTAAAATATATATTTAGGTTGAGGAAAATATAACAAAATTTTGGGCATAGCCGGCCGGACAATCGGACGCCGGAAAACCGCCGTCCGGTCACGTATTCCGGTCGCCGGAGAAATCACTTTTCCGGCCACGGGATGGACCGGCCGGCTATGTCCAAAAATTTCTGTTTTTTTTCTAAGTATGGATAATTAATCACATGTATTTTGTAATTTTAGTATTTCGTTTATTAATTTTTGTTTGAAATTAATTGATTATTATTTTGTTTAAATTAATTCTCTTATGTGATTTAATTCGAAATTATTAGAAATGTGTAGTGTTTGTAACTTTGAAATTTATATTTATGTTGAAGAAAATAAAAGAAAATTTTGGGCATAGCCGGCCGGTCAATCGGACGCCGGAAAACCCCCGTCCGGTCACGTATTCCGGTCGCCGGAGAAATCACTTTTCCGGCCACGGGATGGACCGGCCGGCTATGCCAAAAAATTTCTCTTTTTTTTCTTAGTATGGATAATTAATCACATGTATTTTGTAATTTTATTATTTCGTTTATTAATTTTTGTTCGAAATTAATTGATTATTATATTGTTTAAATTAATTCTCTTATGTGATTTAATTCGAAATTATTAGAAATGTGTAGTGTTTGTAACTTTGAAATTTATATTTATGTTGAAGAAAATAAAAGAAAATTTTGGGCATAGCCGGCCGGTCAATCGGACGCCGGAAAACAGCCGTCCGGTCACGTATTCCGGTCGCCGGAGAAATCACTTTTCCGGCCACGGGATGGACCGGCCGGCTATGCCAAAAAATTTCTCTTTTTTTTCTTAGTATGGATAATTAATCACATGTATTTTGTAATTTTATTATTTCGATTATTAATTTTTGTTCGAAATTAATTGATTATTATATTGTTTAAATTAATTCTCTTATGTGATGGATTAAATCAGTATATACATGTGATGTTCCTAACGGAAACAGTATATATTTATGTGTTTAATTTATTGATTTTATATTTATTTGTAATTTTTATTAATTAAGTTGTAATTATTTGACTACAGATGGCTGAGATCTACGTCAATGTTAAATACGGGGGTATCTGGGATGATTCTAGTTATCAAGGCGGCGATGAGGTCAATATCCCATTATCAGTATCTTATGGGATAACAATTTACAACTTGAGATACCTCATATCTCATTATTGCAACCCGGCGGGCTCCGATTTCGATCTTTTTTATATAAGGAAGAGCAACCGCGGACGTAATGTGATTTCACGTTTGACGAGTGACGATACATTACAAGAATTATGCAATGGTTTTATACCAACAATATTCGTGAAGACGAAAGACGGAGCATCCTCTTCACATGCCGGGGCATCATCTGCATACGTCGAGACATCCTCTCCATGTGTCCCTACATTCGATCAGTCGCAGGCGTACGGTGGGTCAAATGATTTTTTCAGCCAGGGCACCGACGATTGGCGGGCATACTTGGATGAAGTCGGGAGAGCTGTTGCTTCTAGCAACTGGGTAGGGGACGAGTATCTCGGCCAAAGCAACAACATCCCGGAAATAGGTAACATTCCAGACCTCAATGAAGAGGTCGAGCACGACGAAGAGCAAATACATGACGAAGATTACGTCCCGGAACCTGAACAGGACTCGGAGACCTCGGAGAGCGAAGGCGAGACCAATCTATACCATGAAGGTAGGCAGCTGAACAGGGCTTTATTCGCGGAGTGGACCGCTTGGATACAGGAGGAAGGGGGTATGCAGAAACTCCTTGGGATGATGTTCCCAAATCCTGGTCAGGGTGAAGAGGAGTATGATTCGGACACAGAGCACATGAGTAATTGGCTTGTCCCGATAGTCCCTGCCCGGCCCCGTGATTCACTAGTGTATCACGATGATCTCTTGAATGTTGATGAGCTGTCGAGGACCTCAGTTTTCTTCTCCAAGGATGAAATCTGGATCGCAGTGGGTTTATGGCATTTGAACAGGAGGAAAGAATACTATGTCGCTAAATCAGATAAGATAAGAATGGTCATGGTATGCAAATTATCCAGAGATTGCCCCTTCAGACTTTATCTCACTAGCGAAGGCGGGCCTTGGACTGTTAACATATTTGACGAGGAGCACACATGCGATGAGGTAGGTCTAACAGATACCACTCATGTGAGGAAGATCCACGCGTTGGTGATCGGTTCAATTTTTGCGAAAAGATTGCTCCGTGATGCGGAAATAATAAAGCCCCGTATTATTCAGAACGAGCTCAAAGCCGAGTTCGGCATCGATGCTAACTACGATGTGTGCTTGAAGGGACGGAATGCCGCCATCGAGATGGTATACGGCAAACACAAGGATTCCTTCAACGATTTGCTCAGTTACCTTTACATGCTCAGGCTCACTAATCCGGATACGATCACCCAGCACGAGATTAGCCAGAATGGCCGGTTCAAACAAGTCTTCATTGCTCTAGGCACTACGCGTTTTGCTTGGCGAAATGGATATATTCGTCCAGTCATTGTTGTTGATGGCACGCATCTCAAGGGGAAAGCCCACGGGCTAATGTTTGTAGCTGTGGCGAAGGATGCGAACGAGCAACTATTCCCACTGGCGTACGGAATAGGGCCGACTGAGGATAACGAATCATGGACTTGGTTCATGGCATGCCTCCGAGAAGCATATGGTCCATGTCCGGGTACATTGTTCGTCTCCGATCAGCACGCGTCTATCATACATGCTGTCCGAGAGATCTTTCCCGCAGCTAAGCATGGGTTCTGTTACTTCCATCTTGCCAAAAATCTCGCCCACTACGGCAAAAATGTAGGCAACCAGCTCCAACATGCCGCGTATACGTACGACGACCATGATTTCCAGACCTACCTTCAGGGGATCCGGCGCACTAGCAGGCTCGCTTACAACAGGTTGATAGATGTTGGAGTAACAAGGTGGTCCCGATCGCAGTGCGAGGCAAGACGATTCAGCAACATGACGTCCAACGCAGCAGAATCTTTTAACAATAGCCTCCTATGGGCGAGACGTCTGCCGGTTGTTGCTTGTCTAGATGCTGTAAGGCTCATCATTGAAGAATGGTTCAATGAGCGACGTGAAAAGTGCAGGAATGATACTCACCCGATCACAGAAGAGGCTCGGAGAAAAATGGCAGTGCAATTGGAATACGCAAACACCTACAAGGCTACAAGGATTGCCAATACTCTTCACTATAAAGTGAAGACGTCTAACCGGGAAGTGATGGTTGACCTGCAGCAACATGTGTGTCAATGCAGGCGGTGGGAGTTTGATTGTCTCCCCTGTGCTCACGCGATGGCAGCAATCAAGTAATGAAATTCACATCGCATTATTTTAGTGCAATATATTTAAGTACAGAATTAATATTTTCTGACGACCATTTTTTTTTACTAATTGCAGGAAGAATAGAGAGAACGTGGTGGATTACGTCTCGATATTCTATAGACGAGCCTCGTACGAGGCTTGTTTCAGCGTCCCAATTCGAAGTGTACCGAAAAAACATCTGTGGACAGTGCCGCGGTCCATCAAGGACGTTGACGTCCAACCACCAATCCCGAGACGTCTACCTGGGAGGCCAAAAGAAAGAAGAATCAGAGGCAGACTTGAACGAGGCGGCCGTCGAGGTCGTAGACCTCGTAGATGTCTGCACTGCGACGCTCCTGATCATACCGGCCCTAACTGCCCAAATATATCTGATTAGCATATATCAATAATTTAGTTTAAATGGTTTTTTTTTTTTGCAATCCTTAGTGTTTACTTTGCCGTAGTTTTAAATTATATTAATCAAGTCAAAAATTGTCTCATCAAATTAAATTAAATTAAATTAAAATAAATTACCAAAATTAATTACATTATATTTGATGAAATTAACGGCTAATATAGTTTATTGTCTTACATTATATTAAATCAAATGAAATCAAATTAAATTACATCGAATCAAATTGAATCAAATCAAATCAAATCAAATCAAATCAAATTAAATTAAATTAAATTAAATTAAAATAAATTACCAAAATTAATTACATTATATTGATGAAATTAACGGCTAATATAGTTTATTGTCTTACATTATATTAAATCAAATGAAATCAAATTAAATTACATCGAATCAAATTGAATCAATCAAATCAAATCAATTAGGCTAACATATCGTCCACATTAGTTACATCAGGGCATCCACTAATCCAGCGCTCGATATTCATTATGGCGATTGGACCGTTGCTGTTTTCCAGACGACTTGTAATTACTTGATCCCTCGGAGCAAATTCAAACGCAAAGGACTGTGGCTTATCCCGCCAACCATGAATATTCGAGGCCCAATAAAGCCCACCAACTAACCAAAGTGGCAAAAAGAATCTCAATGGCTCCAATTCGTCCACAACATATCCCTGCTCTTGGGCGTTGAGATCCCAATACCCCGGATCCATAACAATGACTTTTTCTGATCCGGGAGGACAAAACAAACAACATATCGGTTGCCACGTTCAATAACCCATGGAATGACAATCTACATAAGTGATGGAAACAACGTAATTAATATAAGTTGACATTTTTTAAGTATTTAATAACCACATGATAACTAAATTAACTCATAATGAAATATCCGGAGATTTACTTCTAAGACGTACCGATCTTGCAGACCACCAGTTAGGAGAATCAATTCCTCTGTATGTACCCAATACTAATCCAATCAATTGAGGGTTCGGTTTCCAGTGGGTTCGCATGTAATTCGCAATGTGAAGACCATGATGGGGGTTACTCATCTCTTCAGCGGAAGTACCAAAGACCTCTCGTGCCTCTGCAAACAAGGCCTGCCAGTCCGCTTTAAGATCCAACTACATTCATGAACAATGATTACATATTAGTATAAATAAGCAGCAAAAGTAGAGAGGCAGTTAAATATATCAAATGAAATATAAAATTCAAAATATTACGATGACGAATGTAGGGCATATGACCAATCCTCCGTCCCGCCATTGAGGATAAACATCGGTCCCACTTTTAATTCTCTGACGCAAGGTCATTAGGGCAAGGTCGAAAGTCTGCGCAGTGAACACATAAGTGTTAGAACCACTAGTGCGACAATTAAATTAAAATTTAATTGAACAATTCAATTAAGGTTCAATTTTGCGTACGAAGATATCCCACTGCCCCTTCTTGTCTAACATCTGAGCGAAATGTGCAACAGTCCAATCTTCTGATGCTTCAGGAATGCTGACTGCCAGTCCTTCTGTCCGGTCAGCAAGAAATGCCTTCCAATCATTCACCACGTCCTGAGGGGGCATAGCCGGCATTGTGGGCGGCAAATATGTACTTCTACTCCCTGAAGCGCCTGAAGTACCCCTCCTCCTTTGCTTTGACTTTTTAGGAGGGGCTTTCTTCCTCTCTGATCCACTAGTCCTCGATGTAGTAGACTACATGAGATGTGAGGAAATTTTAATATACTAATACGGTAATCCAAAGTATACGATGTTAGAGTATAATTTAGCAATAGATATAGATTGCAATGAAATCAGATATTCACATCAATTTTGAAAAAAATACCTGCCCAAGCTCCACCGACGAAGCACGTCTCGGCTGTTCACGAATCGTAATGTTCGGGTGAGTGGCAGTCGAGGTTGTCGGGATTGGAGTCAAAAAAACAGGCGTGCTGGACCAGAACTCCGGCATAGAGTTTCTCGGCGGTTCATGTGCATCTTCGGGAATCGGTACATAACCCTGCCCGAACGGCGGAATGAAGGTGGAAAGGGGCCCGCTTGTAGTCATCGGCAAGAATGGAGTGTCCTGTACGATAAATTAATATTCGAATAAGCATGCACGAAACACGAAATTCAATGAAACTAAATGTGTAAGAAAGACAACACTCTATTTATTATACCTGATCCAAACTGAAGTGAATGCCGAATGGTCTACAGTGATAGGGTTCTCAGCCAATGTAGGGGTCAGTGAAGGCACCCGTGTAGAGAGGGAGAGAGGTGTCTGCTTGAGCAGCTAGACTCGAGGGCCGGTCACTTCAGGGCTCGTCGAAACAGCAGTGGCTTCATAATCCGATGCCCGTGCTGAGAAAACGTTTAGGGGCAGGGCTCGAACGTCGGGCTGAGTGAACTGGAATGGACATAGAGGAAGTCCCGCAGCTCACGATGTCAATGCCCTTCGTGATTCCCTTACCGAGCCACTTCTTAACCTTCGTCAAGAGGTTTTTTTCCCTTCCTCATACTCTTGCCTCATTGTCTGCATAATGCGCTCGTTTTCGCGACGAGTGACGTCCTCTACAATATTGACCGAGTCCTCCCTAGACATCCCGGAAGAGAATGCTCCTGTCCACCACTCCTGCTTTGAGAACCACGTTGCTGCCGGGATGAAGATGTACCTTCCTCAGCTAGATTCCCGGCAAATTTCGTAGACCGGGAACTCTGTCTACGTGACTTCCCTCATAGGAATCTACAACGGCATGCTGGGACCTGGGATCAGCTCGATGTATACAAGGGCGTTCGTCACAATGTATGAAGTCTTCGGCACGTGAAACTTCACCAGTAGGGCCCCCGTTCATGTACCGATTGGTAGTAAATTTCTTCAATCTCCTGATCTTCCGGCTCAATCCTAGTAATACCTTCTGCCGGATCATCGAACGGCGTCCGTCGTGGAAGCCCTCGGTCCGCAAATTGCTCACCGAACCCTGGCATCACCTCGTAAGCCCAGATCATAAGTGCCCATACCGGCCCATAAATGTGATACTTCCTAGACCTCGCCTGAAACGTCCTCAAGTAGTACTACAAGGTCTTGTAGGAGTACGCACCCCAAGGAAAAGAATTGAACTCATCAGTGTCGTCGATCAACTCCCACAACCACTGGTGGGGTGGAGCCTGCCCGTCATGACCGAGGATAAAACAATTGGCCATCAATAAGTTTGCCAACTTCAATCGAAGTTGCCCGTCTGGATCATTCTCAGACGTGAGTGTTCCCAACTGGGAGTGCAACAGTGCCGCCTTCTGACCATGGCCGCCACAGACGTCTTGAAAAAAACGGGATGTCCTTGGCTCCCTCTGAATCCTGGGATCAAAATCAGTAGGGCCAAATCTCAACCCCGTGATCAGAGCGTGGTCCTGAACGGTGTACTCTATGTACTGGCCCCTAATGTGGAACCAAATTCCCACCTCCGTCACGACAGCTCGAGATAACACGGAGTGGAGCAGGGGTTTACTGTTCTGCCCCGGCTCCCAATCGAGCAAATGTCCGAAAGGTCCCAACTGAAACTCATCGACCAATTCACCACCTCGATATGTCTCGCTCAGTGCCAACTTTATATCTTCCAAGATTTTAACCCTATAATAGTTGCCGACATCAAATCTCCGGTTGATCAAACTGCTTCTACGGTACCATGGCGCCGGAGAATCCTGTAAAAAAAATAAATTAAATTAACCAACCGATTATTTACATAATTAATTAATTTAAATAAAATAATAATCAATTATTTTCAAAAAAATTAATTAACGACTTAATAAAATTATAAAAAACATGTGATTAATTATACATACTAAGAAAAAATAGAGAAATTTTCGGGCACAGCCGGCCGGTCATTCGGATAGCCGGAAAAGTGCTTTTTCCGGCGACCGGAATATACGACCGGACGGCGGTTTTCCGGCGTCCGATTGACCGGCCGACTATGCCCAAAATTTTCTTTTTTTTTCTCAACCTAAATATAAATTTTAACATTACAAACACTACACATTTCTAATAAATTCGAATTAAATCACAAAAGGGAATTAATTTAAATAAAATAATAATCAATTATTTTCAAAAAAATTAATTAACGACTTAATAAAATTATAAAAAACATGTGATTAATTATACATACTAAGAAAAAATAGAGAAATTTTCGGGCACAGCCGGCCGGTCATTCGGATAGCCGGAAAAGTGCTTTTTCCGGCGACCGGAATATACGACCGGACGGCGGTTTTCCGGCGTCCGATTGACCGGCCGACTATGCCCAAAATTTTCTTTTTTTTTCTCAACCTAAATATAAATTTTAACATTACAAACACTACACATTTCTAATAAATTCGAATTAAATCACAAAAGGGAATTAATTTAAATAAAATAATAATCAATTATTTTCAAAAAAAATTAATTAACGACTTAATAAAATTATAAAAAACATGTGATTAATTATACATACTAAGAAAAAATAGAGAAATTTTCGGGCACAGCCGGCCGGTCATTCGGATAGCCGGAAAAGTGCTTTTTCCGGCGACCGGAATATACGACCGGACGGCGGTTTTCCGGCGTCCGATTGACCGGCCGACTATGCCCAAAATTTTCTTTTTTTTTCTCAACCTAAATATAAATTTTAACATACAAACACTACAAATTTCTAATAATTTCGAATTAAATCACATAAGGGAATTAATTTAGACAAAATCATAATCAATTAATTTCAAACAAAAATCAATAAACGAATTACTTTCTAATTAAATCATAACAAATAATACAATTTAAATTCATAACAAAAAATTAATACTACATTCGCCGGAAAATATACTGATATTCGTCGTGGTATTACTTCGACGGAGATCCCCGATTCGTTTTCCGGCAAGACAAAGTGGTCTTTGTTGTCGTGGTCGATTATGTATTGTCCCGACATCACTCCGGTGCAATGAAATTTATCCGTCGGTGGGGGAGGGTGGTTGCCGGAGTGGGAGAAAATAATGGAGGGAGTGTTGAGTATGTAGGGAGTTTATTTCGGGGGTGCTTCTATTTTTTTAAGGGTTTAGGGGTTTATATGGAGGATGGAGAGGGAGATAAGAGAATAATTTACAAAAGGAAAAAAACAAAATAAATAAATAAATAAATCAGTGTTCCACCGAGCCGGGTCTGGACAAATTCATTAAAGTCCTAAAGTCGGACATCATTATATTGTGGGGGGTGTGCTACACAATTTTCGGAGCACCCAACTCGTCGAATTCGAGCACGAGAGTGGGCCCTCGTCGAATCCGTCCAAAACTGTGGTGCATGGCCCGAGTTCCAAGCTCTTTTGAGCTGGTGAATTCAATTGTGGGTGGGGCCCTACCCATATTATTTAATTCTTAAGGGTAGTTTTTACATAACTATATATTGGAGGGCAATTTTTACATTATGTATTTTAAAAGGGTAGAAAAACCAAAGCGCCCTTGTTTATTTTATTAATTTTCGGATTTTATTAGTACTCTAGTTGGTATGGCTATTTTCAACATTATTTTGATTATTTTATTCCTTTTTAGATTAGGATTTGATTTGGTATATGTTGGGATAGGTTTTTAACTAGTTTCCTTGTATGATTAGGACTTTATGAAGCCTATAAATATGGCTCTCATAAGGGTGACGAAAATTGAACAATTATTGATGAATAAAATTTGAGTTTATTTCTCTCTTGAGAATTATCTTTGAATTTCTTTTTGTGTGACCAAGAAATTCTTTATCCGGTGAATTGACGAGTCAATCATCTCTCATTCGTGTTTCCTTCATCGCCTCCGTGTGTCTTTGGCAATCGTCTCTTTGGGGTATAGGGAGTTAATCTCGCTTATATCATTTAGGGGGTTCGTCCGTCGGTATATTGGGGTTTCATTGTTCGAATTTCATCCTTCCGCATGCGTGAGTTTTACGGATCTGCCAAGGATATGCCAAGAAATGATACGATCCTTGACAACCGAACACCGAACACGCAAGCGGAAGACTCAATAGATAAAGATGGATATTCCAATACACCTACGGACTAAACCCCCTAAATTATATAGGAATGTCGAAACAACCTATATCCCAAAGAGACGATTGCCGAAGTCACACGGAGGCGATGAATGACACACGAACGAGGGATGATTGACTCGTCGATTCACCGGATAAAGAATTTCTTAGTCACACCAAAAAAAATTCAAAGATAATTCTCAAGAGAGAAATAAACTCAAATTTTATTAATCAATAATTGTTCAATTTTCGTCACCCTTATGAGAGCCATATTTATAGGCTTCATAAAGTCCTAATCATACAAGGAAACTAGTTAAAAACCTATTCCAACATATACCAAACCAAATTCTAGTCTAAAACGGAATAAAATCATCAATATAATGCTGAAAATAGCCCTACCAACTAGAGTACTAATAAAATCCGAAAATTAGTAAAATAACAACTAAATAAACTACAAAAATATTATCTTCACTCTTCAGCCCATATCATCTTTAATTCTTAGCCCATGAACTGAAATTCACGATCTACGGGTTGCATCAAATACCCCCAAAATGTTTTCAGTGGAGAGAACGGAGTGCCGTGAAAGAAATATGGTGTCCTAGTTATTGTTTTCTTTAAAATGATGGAGTATTTTAGTATTTGAAGTTATTGGAGATTTAGTAACTTTGAGAGATTGTTGTTTAAATGTTTAGGAAAAATTTGGTTGCTTGAACAGTTTGACATTTGTGGTATTAGAATTTTATAATCGTTGTTGGATTGGTGGTTTGAGTGATTAGATAATGTTTGCTTTGCTAGTAACTTGGCTGGTTTTTATAAATTATTTCATGTGCACAAAAGAGTTCAATTTGATTTCTTTTATTTTGTTCGAGTGTTTTGAGATTAAAATGCAGACTTTATATTCAGATGTTTTGATGGTTTAGAATCTATGGAAAACAGATTTGCTTTTGGCTTGTTTGACTTAAAAATGCTTAAATTCTTGAAGAGTTGGATATATTTTTCGTATAAAATTTCTTGGTACAAGAGATGGATTTATTTACTAAGTTTGTTGGTCTCTTTTACTTATTATTTTATTTAAATTTTATTCTTGAATGAGGTTTATTTAATTTTCTTCCACAATAGATTTTATTTTTATTAAAATAAAATTAGGATGTTACACATTGCAAAGCGCAGAGGCAGACCTTCCAAAATGGTGTTGTTATCTACCACTGTCATCTCCCATCACTTTTCTCTTAGTTTACCATGCCTATCATTCTTGCTATTAACACAGCAACATCCGACTTGAGGTTAAGCTGCTTCCTAACATCGACTTGCGTTAAATACCCAGTGATCTTGCTCTTCTTTCCCAACTATAAGATCGATAGCTCTTGCATTATCTACAATCTTGATGAAGATACATGAAATTGGCTCCATCAAGTTACATTCTCGTATTTGTTAGCACTTATTAGTGATACTATCCTTGACGACCGAATACCGAACACGCAAGTGGAAGACTCAAAAGATACCAATAGAAAATCCCAAAACCTCTAAGATCGAATCCAAGAAGTGATGTAGGCCAGAATTATCTCCCTATACCCCAACGTGGTATTGCCTTAAACTCGGGAACGATGAATGACACACAAACGAGGGTGATGAACTCGATTGATTTGCCGGATAAAGAATTTTTTGGTCACACCAAACGAAATTCAAAGATAAATCTAAGGAGAAATAAACTAAAATTTTATTCATGAATAAGGTTCCATTTTCGTCACCCCCTATAGAGCAGGCTTCAAAATGTCCTAATTTTACAAGGAAACTAGTCAAAAACTTATCCTAAAAGATATCAAATCAAATCCTAGTCTAAAAAGAAATAAAATATCAAAATAAACCTGAAAATAAGCTTACCAACTATGGCTGAAAATAAAAAACGAAAATAATTACTATAAAAACCTAAATGATCAAATAAATATTGTCTTCACTCTTCAACTATCATCTATAATTCTTGGCCAATGCACTGAAATCCACGATCTACGGGTTGCATCATTCCTCTCCTCTTGAAAAGGATTTGTCCTCAAATCCTGGCCGTCTCCCACATCAAAAGGAAATAAATTTTAGTTCTTTATATCTTCATATTTCTCTGTTGGGAACCCCACTCAGTTTGTGAGTTTTGATGATGTTTATCGAAACAACACTTAAGAAGTTTTTAAATCTTTTCTAGAGTTAGGTTGCTAGATCAAACTGCCATGTATAGTCTAGTTTGATGAATTTGTATTGGCAGATCTTAGTCAACTAGATTGTAGGAGTTCAACACTTGTCTTGAAGAGTTCAAGACTCGCAGATTGAAGGAAGTTCGCTGAAGACTCCAGTTTGAAGATGTAGCTTCAACTTGCCTAAATAGGTTGATCGATCTGGACTACCTCAACGGAAAGAAAGTACAATGTGTCAGAGTACTGTTCTGACACATCCAACGGCTAGAATTTGATTTCTCGCCTATAAATACTACTTCCCACGAATGGAATTCTTATGAGAAATTTAGCATTCAAAGTCAACCTCTGCCGAATTCTCAAGCATTCCAGCCGCAATCAATAAATTTATAAATCATATGCCCAAGACTATACAGCTAGTATAGAATAGTAAACATAGGGTTGATTCCATAGAGAGTTGGCTAATAATCCTTTCAAGTAGATTGTCACGAATTAAGAGGGTGGGCTCTGCCCAAACGGAAACTGAATAACAAGGAAATAAAGGGAGCGAATAAAAGTAAAGACTAAAAATAATAATAAGAAAGCAAACCCATCCTGGGCAGACTCCTCAATTACATATAACTTAACTCGATCACGGGTCTTCATATATTCATATATAACACATGTCAACAGGTTATAGATCACACTAGTCAAGACCCCCTATTGTCACGCGTCACGTGCCTCGACTAAGTATGCTCAATCCACCCTTACATAATAGAGTTACAATGATGAGATCCCCACCACGCACTCCATAATCTAGACTTTAACATGCAATGACTAGTTGTTATGCCTCTGTCCAGATAAATTTAGGATTTATGGTAGACCCGGTATAGCCAATAGCAGGTTAATGAACCTATGACCACATACGTTGTTGCTAGTTCACACTATATGGAGCGAGATCTCTCTATACTTTTTACCCATGTATTGTTTGTAATCATGCTTGACTCGATGTGATACTGCGCACATACCCAACCAAACCCAACATGAATTGTAGAACCGAACCTAGCAAACTCGGGAACACATGCATATATTACTACGCCCAAACCCCTGACCTCACAAGTGTTTAAGTTACATACAATTAAGTCATCTTGCCCAAGATAGGTTTATAAATCTACTCTAGCATGCTTGAAAAGTAAATAACATAAAAGTAAAAGAAAGACATAATGAAACTAAAAGGAAATAATATTAAAACAAAATAAATATGGTGTGCCCGTAAGGCTTATTTCCTCCTCCAAGAACTACATTATGAATGCTCTCCAAAACTCTAAGTGTGTGAAAATAAAAGGTGTGTGTAGAGTATGAAGTGTAAAAGAGGTGTCTGTTACTTTGGGTGAGCAGCTGTATATATAGCAGTGTAATAGGTTGTGGGCTTGGCCCAGCAGATCTTGGGAAGTTTCCTTGTTGGTGTATAACTTTCCTTTCTTGCTCTTTTTTACTCCCCAGCAAGATGCGTATCTTCATGGATAAGGAAGGAGATAATTCCCTCCTTAAATGATTTTCCGGATAAGGACGTCCGCTATATGCCCAGAGGCCTTGCCTCTCTGCCCAAGGTGCTTGTCTACTTTCTTCTCTTCATTATTCCTTGCATAGCTGTACTTGTAATTGTTGTGGATCGTGGCTCAGGCCCATTCGGCAGCTGCTAGGGTTTCTTCGGCTTCAAGTGAGACTTGTCTTGTGCGCAGATATCCTTCCATATTTGATCAATAAGAAATAAGGAAATAAATCTAGGTTAGATCTTCTTTTTACTCCTTCTTCACCCGCGATGGCCTTCGCTATTTCCACGATCACTCCAGTGAATGCATTCCACTGTGCCTTCTTCGTGTCTTCTTTATCTGCTCAAATACTCCCCAGAATTGTCCAAAATGGGTTCGGATGAACTCCCGGAGTTTGGCATTCTCAGTTTGGAGGGCTTCGACCAGGCAATCCACGTAATCCTCGCAGTGGCTATGAGTATGTAATTTTTATTATAATCCACTCAAACAAAATATTAAATAATCTAGTAATTGATAAAAACTATATATACGTATAATGGAGAAGAATTACATACAAGTGAGTTTGTGTCCATTTAAAAGCTTCACGTGAATATAGAATATAAAAACTAATATTAATAAAGAAGCAATTACATGATATCATATCCCTTGAATTAAGGAGAGTACGGCGGTTACAAAATGATGTAAAAGACTTAATTACCCTACTTAATTCAAAAATATACAAAAAATATTAAATATATTGCATTAATCGTAACCATAGATAGAGATTAATCAATGGTTTAAAAAAGTTTTTAGTTTTCACATTTTATTTAGTTTTCATTTGATCCAATTCCTATATATATATATATATATAGAGAGAGAGAGAGAGAGTTTGGTTCATATAAGAATAAATCCTGGTATGAAAAATATGAATGAATCTGGACCATTGATTTTAGTTAGATCTACGGTTGTCATTATTTAAGCATGGTTACAAGGCACCATAAGCATGATTCTGTTTAAGCATCAATTTGTACAGTCATAAGCATAGTTATGCCATAAGCATGATTTTATGCATACTTAAGCATGATTTTATAAAGCTTTAAGCATTGTTCTCATTTTCTCACGCTAGGATTTATTTGCACGCGAACCCTTCTCTCTCTCTCTCTCTCTCTCTCTATATATATATATATATATATATATATGTGGACGAGTTATGGTGATAACTAATTATTACATGAAACCTGCAACCTACCATAAAATGTTGCATTTTATGCACAAAAGTATTGGATTTTTATCATAAATTGTTGCATTCTCATGATGATGTATTATATGCATAAAAATAATATAAAATAAAATAAATAATATATTTTATTATAGAAATTCTCATGATGATGCATTAATATAAAATAATATATTTTATTATGCAATATTTTATGATGGGTTGCAGATTTCACGTAATAATTAGTTTTCATATGATCTACTATATATATATATATATTATATATGTATTAGAAATATTTAATTTAAGAATAAGAATATTTCAATTAATACGTATGAGTTGGCTCGAAAATTTTCGCGTATCTAATACCTAACCAAAGTATTACTCCGGAAGTTTGGATTATGAAACTAATACAAATTTTATAATCTCTACATATGCAAGATCCCATCATCTCTTGGCTAAGAAAATTTATAAACTGGAGCCTTACACAATAGAACTTTAAAGACATAAATAAAACCTTCAACAAACAAAGAACCAAAGAAATAAAGGAAATTGAATACTATGAACAAAGCTTACGTAAACTTTAAATAAGAAAAAACAAAATAGCAATTGAGTTCTCCTTCAAATCCAAAGTAAAGTACGTATCAGAGATGGACAACCTAATGAAAATTCAAGGTGCGCTTCTCTCCTCTCTTCTGCGTAAAATGAAAACTGAGCAATAACTCCCCTTTTGGCGTGCGGTTTTTCTCTAATAAAACTAAGGAATAACTTCTGATAGGATACGGCCCAGCTCATAGGCCCAAGCATCAAGCCCAACATAATTGGGCCCGACAGTTAAGCTCGGCCTACGCAGCTCGGCCCAACTAAGAAAAACTTCTTCACCAAGGCAATCAAGACTCCTACATCGACTACAACTCAAGCTCCAAGAGAGATATAGAAGCTCGGTGTCTATCCTTAATAAGAGGATCAAGTCATAGTCCAAAGAGGAGAAGACTTTGTGTTATAGTCAACTCCATGTAATTACCTATAAATAGGAGTTTAGAATAGATTGAGAGGAGAGAACAATCCTTGTAATCACTACACACACTCATACAAGCAATAAAGATCTATACTCTTTCTGCCCGTGGACGTAGGCGAATAATAGAAACTGCTCCGAACAAATCGCGATTTCGCGAGTCGTGCAGCAGCACGAACTTCCAGACGTGATCACCGCCGCACCGGTGATCGGTTTTCGACGGGCAACCTACCGTTGGAATCCTCTCGACGTGTAGAACATGTTTCCGGGTGGTTTCGTCCAATTTGGTGGTGATTTCAGTCCGGAATTGGCGAATAACAGAAGTTGCTCTGAACAAATCGCGATTTCGCGTTTGGGGGGATCGCGTTGGTCTTCCTGTCATGGCTGTAGATTACCTAGAAAACTTTTGATCGAAAATCACAAATTTTCGTTTCCCACAGACGGCGCCAGTGATCGAACTTATTTTCATAAGGTAATTAATGCATGTAGATAAGGAATTAATGAACACGAAAGTAAAGAGACACGAGGGATTTACGTGGTTCGATCTACCGGAATAGATCTACGTCCACGGAGCAGAAAATAGATGGATTGTATTGCTAATGTGTGTGTAGTGATTACAAGGATTGTTCTCTCCTCTCAATCTATTCTAAACTCCTATTTATAGGTAATTACATGGTGTTGACTATAACACAAAGTCTTCTCCTCTTTGGACTATGACTTGATCCTCTTATTAAGGATAGACACCGAGCTTCTATATCTCTCTTGGAGCTTGAGTTGTAGTCGATGTAGGAGTCTTGATTGCCTTGGTGAAGAAATTTTTCTTAGTTGGGCCGAGCTGAGTAGGCCGAGCTTAACTGTCGGGCCCAATTATGTTGGGCTTGATGCTTGGGCCTAGGAGCTGGGCCGTATCCTATCACATCCCCCCCAAAAAGATATAGAAGCGAGGGTGTGACTTAGGGGAAATAGTTGAGGTAGGAGTAGTGTAGAATAAAAAAGAAATGTCTTGCCCTGTCAAAAAATAAATTTAACGAAATCGAGTTATGCTCCAAGATGTATGCAAATGCAAGATGTATGCAAGACCCTAAAAAAACGACCTAAATGACCTAAATGAACTATATGAACTTGGACATTACTCTTAGCCACTTATGCAATGTATCTCTTTAAATGAGTAATGTGCCATGCACGGGGTATTGGCTTACCGGATAAGTGGGCGAGCTTGTATGACCCTTTGCCGAGGACTTCTTCTGCTCGGTAAGGTCCTTCCCATGTGGCTTCAAGCTTGCCGAGCCTTGCAGCCTTGCTGACTTGGTCGTGCTTGTCTTGGTAAACAGATTCATGGTCGGACACGGGGCTGAAATCGATCTATCGCTTTGATTTTTCAACATGTAAAACCGGATTCAGTTTTAAGACTTAGATCCGCTGCTGCCGTTTCGGTCATTTTCCCGTCAGATCTGAATAATAATCGTGAAATCGACTCATGTGCTTTGTTCTCCTCGTCGAGACGAAGAGATGTATGGGTGGATCACTCATTTTGGTTGAGAAACGATGGAGAAATCCGCCGGAAAAGATTAAATGCGAAATCACGATTTGTTCGGAGCAGTTTCTGTTATTCGCCAATTTTGGACTGAAATCACCACCAAATCGGACGAAACCACCCGGAAACATGTTCTACTCGTCGAGAGGATTCCAACGGTAGGTTGCCTGTCGAAAACCGATCACCGGTGCGGTAGGAATCACGTCTGGAAGTTCGTGCTGCTGCACGACTCGCGAAATTGCGATTTGTTGCAGTTTCTATTATTCGCCAATTTTGGACGGAAATCACCACCAAATCGGACGAAACCACCCGGAAACATGTTCTACTCGTCGAGAGGATTCCAACGGTAGGTTGCCCGTCAAAAACCGATCACCGGTGCGGCGGGAATCGCGACTGGAAGTTCGTGCTGCTGCACGACTCGCGAAATCACGATTTGTTCGGAGCAGTTTCTGTTATTCGCCAATTTTGGACTGAAATCACCACCAAATCGGACGAAACCACCCGGAAACATGTTCTACTCGTCGAGAGGATTCCAACGGTAGGTTGCCTGTCGAAAACCGATCACCTGTGCGGCGGGAATCACGTCTGGAAGTTCGTGTTGCTGTACGACTCGCGAAATCGCGATTTAATCTTTTCCGGCGGATTTCTCTATCGTTTCTCAACCAAAATGAGTGATCCACCCATACATCTCTTCGTCTCGACGAGGAGAACAAAGCACACGAGTCGATTTCACGATTATTATTCAGATCTGACGGGAAAATGACCGAAACGGCAGCAGCGGATCTAAGTCTTAAAACTGAATCCGGTTTTACATGTTGAAAAATCGAAGCGATAGATCGATTTCAGCCCCATGTCCGACCATGAATCTGTTTACCAAGACAA
This sequence comes from Mentha longifolia, assembly GCA_001642375.2. Taxonomy (NCBI): domain Eukaryota; kingdom Viridiplantae; phylum Streptophyta; class Magnoliopsida; order Lamiales; family Lamiaceae; genus Mentha; species Mentha longifolia. Next base: position 39,635,244 of record CM038112.1, on the reverse strand, counting down.
GCACGACCAAGTCAGCAAGGCTGCAAGGCTCGGCAAGCTTGAAGCCACATGGGAAGGACCTTACCGAGCAGAAGAAGTCCTCGGCAAAGGGTCATACAAGCTCGCCCACTTATCCGGTAAGCCAATACCCCGTGCATGGCACATTACTCATTTAAAGAGATACATTGCATAAGTGGCTAAGAGTAATGTCCAAGTTCATATAGTTCATTTAGGTCATTTAGGTCGTCTTTTTAGGGTCTTGCATACATCTTGCATTTGCATACATCTTGCACATCTCTCTCTACTCCGCTTATGCATATTATCTCGACAAATAAGGAACCTCAAGCCTACCTTTGTTAAAAACAAGGACAAACTACCTTTGTTTAAAACGAGGAGGCACTACCTTCGTTAAAAACAAAGACGAATTACCTTTGTTTAAAATGAAGACGGGCTAAACCTCGTCTAATGATGAGGTCGTGCTATCTAAAGCCAAAACCTCGTCCTACGACGAGGTAGAGCTATTTAAAGCCAAAATCTCGTCCTACGATGAGGTAGAGCTATTTAAAGCCAAAACCTCGTCTTATGACGAGGTAGAGCTATCTAAAGCCAAAACCTCATCCTACGACGAGGTAGAGCTATCTAAAGCCAAAACCGACGAGGTAGAGCTATCTAAAGCCAAAACCGACGAGGTAGAGCTATCTAAAGCCAAAACCTCATCCTACGACGAGGTAGAGCTATTTAAAGCCAAAACCTCATCCTACGACGAGGTAGAGCTATCTAAAGCCAAAACCTTGTCCTACGACGAGGTAGAGCTATCTAAAGCCAAAACCTCATCTTATGACGAGGTAGAGCTATCTAAAGCCAAAACCTCATCCTACGAAGAGGTAGAGCTATTTAAAGCCAAAACCTCGTCCTACGACGAGGTAGAGCTATCTAAAGCCTAAACCTCGTCTTATGACGAGGTCGAACTACCTTCGTTTAAAAACGAGGATGACCTACCTTCGTTTAAAAACGAGGACGAGCCGCAAGGCATTTCTTTTTACCTCGTATTTTGACGTGACGAGCCGAACTCGACTTCGTCGAATTTATTTTTTGACGGGGCAAGGCATTTTTTTTACCTCGTCTCTTGACGGGACGAGCCGAACTCGACTTCGTCGAATTTATTTTTCGACGGGACAAGGCATCTCTTTTTTACCTCATCTTTTGACGGGATGAGCCGAACTCAATTTCGTCAAATTTATTTTTTGACGAGGCAATGCACTTTTTTTCTACCTCGTCTTTGACGGGACGGTACGCATTCGACTTCGTCAAATTTATTTTTCGACAGGGCAAGATATTTCTTTTTTATTCTACACTACTCCTACCTCAACTATTTCCCCTAAGTCACACCCTCGCTTCTATATCTTTTTGGGGGGGATGTGATAGGATACGGCCCAACTCCTAGGCCCAAGCATCAAACCCAACATAATTGGGCCCGACAGTTAAGCTCGGCCTACGCAGCTCGGCCCAACTAAGAAAAACTTCTTCACCAAGGCAATCAAGACTCCTACATCGACTATAACTCAAGCTCCAAGAGAGATATAGAAGCTCGGTGTCTATCCTTAATAAGAGGATCAAGTCATAGTCCAAAGAGGAGAAGACTTTGTGTTATAGTCAACTTCATGTAATTACCTATAAATAGGAGTTTAGAATAGATTGAGAGGAGAGAACAATCCTTGTAATCACTACACACACATTAGCAATACAATCCATCTATTTTCTGCTCCGTGGACGTAGATCTATTCCGGTAGATCGAACCACGTAAATCCCTCGTGTCTCTTTACTTTCGTGTTCATTAATTCTTTGTCTACATGCATTAATTACCTTACGAAAATAAGTTCGATCAACTTCCTTTTAAAAAAAAAGTCTACCGCCAAAGAGGAAAATATCTATTCTCACATTTAAAGTATTATTTTACTAATTAATTGGAGATCACTGTTCATTAATTTCATTAATTGCTAACAAAAAGCATGAATGAAAATGAAGATTATAAATGATTCTATGAATATTTTGAAAGTGGAACAAACCCAATTTGGAATTTTCAGGATGTACACCATCTACGGTTCTAGACAAAAAAAAAAAAAAAAAAAAAAAAAAAGAACATCTTGATGGAAATTGATAATTGATAAAAGTTTAATATGCAGTATATGAATAAATAAGTGAATAGATATTAATTATTGTAATGAAAATATTGAATTTATAGACTTGGAGAAACGCGTTGGGAAGGGGCATGTTCATTGGCTGCATCTTTTGGAGAACAACGCCGGTTATAATTTATTATTATTTTTTGTTGATATCAAAATATATATATATATATATATATATATATTTAAATAGAAAGTGGAAATTGACTATATTACCCCTTGTACTTTGCTTTTTTTTTTTTTTCTTAACTACTCCCTCCGTCCCCCAATAAAAGTCCTCACCTTCAAATTTTTTTGTCCCTTAATAAGTGTCCTACACTAAATTTCTATACAAAAATTTATATAAACTTCCATTTTCACCCTTCTTCAATCATTGAAAATGAGAAAAAAAAGTAGAAGAAAGAGAATAAATTAATATTAAAAGCAAGGATTTTAAGGGCACAAATGTAAAATTAATTACTTCCTTGGTTTTCCCACTTTGGTGGCTTGGGACACTTAATTGGGGACAGGGGGAGTAATAAGTTGTAAGATAACTACAATTTTTAAACCCTCGGTCCACGATATACTAGTTAATAAACTTTTGGCACGTATTTTGATATGTTGAAAAGTGGATGTTAAGATATAAAATTTAGGTCTCACTTGATATTTGAGTATTATACCCTACACTAGTTTAGTGCCCGTCAAAATTCGACGGGGTCTAATTTTTCAGTAAAAGTTAAAAAATATATTTAATTATGTGTTTCAAAATGACAGTACTATAAAAATTCATTTAAAAAATATTTCTAGTGTAGCGCCCATCATAATTCGACGGAATCACTTATAATTTTTAAATAAAATATATAAGAAATATACTCCACTCCGTCTACCAAAAGTTGTAGTATCTCGTAGAAGATTTTTTTTTTTCAAAAAGTTATTTTAAAACTCATCATCAAGATGCGTGGAAACGCGTGCCAAAAAAGAAAAGGATTATAATGATTTTTACGTGATTGTATTGCGATAATTTATAAGGGAAAAAATGTGAGCATTTATTTTAAAAAAATAGGTTAAAAGGAGAGATAATATATTCTCATGTAGCTATATATTTTTTTAATATCAAGTCATTCATTGTTATATGTAATTCAAAAATCGGATAAAGAGGTGTAACATTTCTCGAATTATTCGAAAGTTAAAATAATTATTTTTTCAAAATGATAGTACTTTAAAAATTCATTTAAAACAAATACTTTCTAGTGTAGCGCCCGTCGAAATTCGACGGAACCACTTACAATTTTTAAGTAAAATATATAAGAAATATATTCCCAGCCACCAAAAGTTGTAGTCCCGTTAAAGATTTTTTTTTTTTTCAAAAAATTATTTTAAAACCCGTCATCAAGACGCGTGGAAATGCGTGTCAAAAAAATGATCAACTTTTGGTGGACATAGAGAGTATATAATGATTTTTATGTGATAGTATTACGGAAAATTTATAAGGGGAAAAAATTTGAGCATTTATTTTAAAAAATAGGTTAAGAGAAGAGATAATATTTTCTCATGTAGCTATATATATATATTTTTAATATCAAGTCATTCATTGTTCTATGTAATTCAAAAATCAAATAAAGAGGTGTAACATTCCTCAAATTATTAGAAAAATATGTCAATTAGGTGTAACATTTTTAGGTAGCTGCTCATTTTGAATGTCAAGTTATATATATATATATAGATAAACTCTTTTATGCATGGTTTATCCTATTGATTCTCTAAAAAAAACCAATATGATTAACTTGCATAAAATACCTATAAATCGATTGACATATAATTTTTCCTTGTGAATGAAGTCATCTTCTCTTCATGTATATAAACTTAGTAAAATTTTATTTGAGATGACTCCATTGAGTTTTCCTATTGATGAAGTTGTCTCTCTCAAAAATCAATTTGAGATCATAAATTCAACAAAAATCAATTCATTAATAAGACAAAATCATAAAATTAAACTTTTCAAAAATTTAAATATTTCTAAAATAAATTAATACTTTGTATATATTTACTCCCATAATAGTATTATTTTATCTATAAAGGAAGGAAATAAAAAATATGGGCGATTTTTTCAATTAGTTCAATAGGCTTTATTTATAACTAATCAATTATTGCCATAAGAATTTAGTTATACATATAAATATATGCAAATAATATTATATATATGTATGATATATATGCTGTAGGCCCCGATAAGTGACAAACATGGTTTTTACTCATCAAAATAGGATAGAAATTATGGATTTTAGGTGAATTTATCGAATGTGTATACCTTGTTTCATGTGATTTTCTTTCTTTGTCGATTTTATTGCTTCTCTAGTTTTTCTTGCAATTTTTTTGTAGGAAAAGGAGCATAATTTTGGCAAAAGGAAGGAATATCAAGGTTCGAGGCGGAACGAGGTCGCACGGGTCGAAGAATCGGAGTCGGGACCAGGCGCGCGACCCGGCGCGCACCCGCTTCAGAGAGGGGGCTGGGTCGCGCGCACAAGAAGGAAGTTTCTACTGGCGCGCGCGACCCAGCGCGCGGTCGCGCCGCCCTCCTCCTGCTTCCCGGTTTTCGCGTTTTCACCCCATTTCTTCCGGTTTATTGCTATTTCACCCCCATTCTCTTCTTTCCTAAATTACAATATTTACCCCATTCTTGTAGAACATATAAATAGCTAGTGTGGCACAAATCTCTAGGGCAAGAACCTCCCTTCACACACACTACACCTAGAACACACACTAAATCTCTACCCACTTTCTTTCCATCACATTCCACCATCTTTCATCCATTTTTGAGAAGGGGATTCATCCACACTTGGAATTCTTGGAGAGGAAGCATCAAGGATCAAGAATCAAGGCTTGGAAATAGGATTTGATTCCTCAATTCCTCTTTTCTCTAGTTTTTATTCTATGATTTCTTTGTATTTGGAGATTATGTTAGCAATGAACATGTGTGGCTAATTTCCTTTATTCTAGAGATTTGGCTAAGTGATTTTGTAATGGATTGTGATTGATCATGCTATTATATGATTGGGTTTTTGCTTATTCTTATTAATCATGCTTTAAATGCTTGTTTAATTGATTAGCTACCTTTTAAACATGATTTATTGATATTGGATCAAAATTCGGGAGATGAGATTCAATATAGAATTGTGATTAATAGGCACTTTAATTCAATAAACCGGGAGGTTGAGAGTTGAGTGAGGGCAATTGATCCTAAGTACTTTTTGGAGTTATATGCTAGCATTCGGTTGGGGACAACATTTCTAGCTAGTAATCTACGGAATTGGTCGTCCGGGAGGGGGCCAAATCTAATTCGTGATCGCCTTATTAAGTAATTTCCAATCATAGGATTAGTGTGGTTATGACCAATTCATTTGCAAAATCATTGATGCCAAGTCTCTAGGATAGCTTTCCTCCTTTGATTTCTAATCACTTCGTTTACTTGCATGCTTTCATTTACTTAGTCTCTTTTGCTTAAGTAGTTAATTCTAAAACTAAACCAAAAATATTCGTTAGCTTAGATAAACCCAAGCAATTTAGTAATGGTACTTGCACTTCTATCGATCTAGTCTCCGAGGATCGACCTTGATTTCCATTGTACTACAATCGAACCTATACACTTGTGGGAGTCTATTTAGTAGGCGATCAAGTTTTTGGCGCCGTCGCCGGGGACTAGTAGAGTTAGAAAGTGTGATATTGTGAAAAATTAGGAGGGTTTACTTTAAGCATTTTTATTTACGTATTTTACTTGTTTTTGTTTGGTTCTTGTGTTGATTTTATCTTGGTGTTGGTTGATAGGTAGTGCATGAGAACAAGGTCTAAGGGGAATCCAACTAATCCCATAAACCTTGAGATCGAGGCACATTGTCGACACAACAACGCAAGAAGAAGGAATACAAGACCTAGTGAAGAAATGGCAAATCCGGGTGATGGTGCTCTTATTCGCCAAATGCAACAACAACTTGAAGCTATGCAAGCGCAATTGCAAGCTCAAGAGGCCGAGAGGAATAGGCCACGACCTCCTCCCATTAGTGAAGTCTTTCATCCAATGGTGCATCAAGGCATGATGAACGGCCCAAGAGTTGAAGCCAACAATTATGAATTCAAGCCCGCTCTTATCTCTATGATAAAGCAAAATCAATATGGAGGGAGAGCTCATGAGGATCCAAATGCTCACTTATCTCAATTTCTAGAGATTTGTAGCACCATCAAGATGAATGGAGTGCCCGAAGATGCAATCAAGTTGAGGCTCTTTCCATTCTCCCTTCATGATAAGGCAAAGCTATGGTACAACTCGTTGGAAGCCGGAAGTATCGACAAATGGGATGACATGGTACAAAAGTTTCTTTTGAATTTCTTTCCTCCCGGAATGACTATGAAACTCAAGTCTCAAATCACCCAATTCCAACAATTAGACGGAGAATCTTTTTATGAGGCTTGGGAAAGGTTCAAGGAGATGTTGAGGAGATGCCCAAATCATGGGTTTGACCAAGAGTCGAAAATATGTTTCTTCTATCATGGGTGTAGTGTTGAAATGAAAAGACTATTGGATGCCGCGGCTAATGGAGCTTTGATGAGGAAAAGTCATGAAGAAGCTTTGGAAATCATAGAAAACATGGCCATGAATAGCTATCAATGGCCAATGGAGAGAACCATAATGAAGAGGGTTGCATCTACTACTACTCCAACGGATCCTATGGAGCTATTGGCGGCCCAATTGTCTACCATGAATAGCAAAATTGATGTTATGGCCAAGCAAAGGATGGAGCCTACACCTACTATGGAAGAGCAAACTCAATATGAAGATGTCAACTATCTTCACAACAATAGGAGCTATGGAAATTATAGACCTCAACAAGGAGGCTATCAAGGAGGCAACCAAGGAGGTAACCAATATCATCAAGGTTACCAAGGTATGCCTAGACACCCTAATCTCTCATATGGGAATCCGAACAATGCATTGCAACCTCCTCCGGGGTTCTCGGTATCTCATGGAGTTATTAATGAAGAGAAGAAACCTAGTACGGAGGAATCAATTTTGAAAGTGCTTACGTCAATGCAAGCCAAACTTGATAGTGGAGATGCTAGAATGAGTAAAGCCGAATCAAGCATAGAGGCTCAAGGGACCCAATTGAAGATGATTGAGAAGCAATTGGGGCAACTAGCTACGGTTCTTAGTAATCAACACAATGAAGGGAAATTTCCAAGTGCTTCAATAGTGAATCCAAAGGAGCATTGCAAATCGATTGAATTGAGAAGTGGGAAGGCTTATGAGGGACCAAAGATGCCTACTCATGAGGATGAGCATGAGAAGTTTGAGAGAGGCAATGGTGCTACATTCAAAGAAAAGGAGGGTGAAAAAGAAGGCTCCAAGAAGCAAAATGAAGATCTCATTCCTGCACCTTATGTGGCACCTCCGGCCTACAAACCTCCTCTTCCATTCCCACAACGATTCCGAAAGAAGAATGTTGAGGAACAATTCTCCAAGTTCCTTGATATTTTTAGGAAGGTGCAAATTAATATTCCACTTTTGAAGCCCTTCAACAAATGCCAAGCTATGCAAAGTTTCTTAATGAGGTCGTTTCCAAGAAGAGAAGATTGGACAAGATGGAAACGGTTAAGTTAACCGAAGAGTGTAGTGCCATTCTCCAAAGAAAATTACCAACGAAGGCCAAAGATCCCGGAAGCTTCACCATCCCTTGTGACATTGGAAATGATAGATTTGAAAAGGTTTTGTGTGATTTAGGAGCAAGCATAAATTTGATGCCCTTGTCGATTTTCAAGAAGTTGGAGATTGGAACGATTAAGCCTACCTCAATTGCCTTGCAAATGGCGGATCGTTCAATCTCCTATTCTAGAGGAGTCGTAGAGGATGTACTAGTCAAGGTTAATGACTTTATTTTTCCGGTGGACTTCGTGGTATTAGACATGGATGAGGACAAAGATGTCCCATTGATACTAGGACATCCATTTCTAGCCACCGGAAGGGCATTGATTGATGTGTCAAAGGGGGAGCTCACTCTTCGAGTCAATGATGAGAGCCATACCTTCTCGATCTATAATGCTCTAAAATTTCATGAAGATGAGGAAGATAAGCAAGTGGAGGAGTGTAAAGTTTTGAGCATAGTTGACTCTTGTGTTCAAATGGAGGCCCCACATAAAACCAAGGACCCTTTGGAGAATATCCTTCTCAACTCTTCTCCATTTTTTTCATGCCATGATGATATTTTCAACTTGGATATGATAGAAATTACCAATGCTTTGAATGATGTGCAGGAAATTCCACGAAAGATGAGAGAAAGTTTCATTGATCCAAGAAATGGAGTGGCAAAAGAAGAGGAAAAGCAAGAAGGGGACGACAACAAGACTCCCAAGTCGGATTTGAAGCCGCTTCCCCCACATTTGAAGTATGCTTTCCTTGGAGAAGGAGAATCATATCCGGTGATCGTATCTTCTTCCTTAACTCCTATTGAAATTGAAAAATTGCTTAAGGTGTTAAGAGAACATAGGTCGGCCATAGGATGGACTATCTCGGATTTGAAAGGGATTAGCCCTTCTATTTGCATGCATAGGATTTTAATGGAGGATAACTATAAACCTAAAAGGCAAAATCAAAGAAGATTAAATCCTATGATGCAAGAAGTTGTTAGAAAAGAGGTCCTTAAGTTGCTTGATGCGGGTATTATCTTCCCTATTTCGGATAGTGAGTGGGTTAGCCCGACTCAAGTGGTAGCTAAAAAGGGGGGTATGACCGTAGTAAAAGGTGAGAATGATGAAATGATTGCTACTAGGGTAGTAAATGGTTGGAGAGTTTGCATTGACTATAGGATGCTAAATGCCACCACTAGAAAAGATCACTTTCCTCTTCCATTTATAGATCAAATGCTTGATAGGTTAGCCGGATTTGAGTATTATTGTTTTCTTGATGGTTATTCGGGTTACAATCAAATCATGATTGCACCCGAAGACCAAGAGAAAACCGCCTTTACTTGTCCTTATGGTGTCTATGCTTATAGGCGTATGTCTTTTGGGCTTTGTAATGCCCCGGCTACCTTTCAAAGATGCATGATGTCTATTTTTCATGATTTGATTGAAAGAATAATGGAAGTTTTCATGGATGACTTTTCGGTGTTTGGATCTTCTTTTGATAATTGTTTGGATAATCTTACTTTGGTATTGAAACGTTGTGAGGATACTAACTTGGTCTTAAATTGGGAAAAATGCCATTTTATGGTCCGAGAAGGTATTGTTCTTGGGCACAAAGTGTCTTCTACAGGTTTGGAGGTTGATCGTGCGAAGATAGTTGCCATTGAAAAGCTTCCGCCTCCACGTAATGAACGGGGCGTGAGAAGTTTCTTGGGGCATGCGGGATTCTATAGAAGATTCATCAAGGATTTCTCAAAGATTGCAAGACCTCTTTGCCACTTGCTTGAAAAGGAGGCCACTTTTGAGTTCAACAAAGAGTGTGAAGTCGCTTTTGAAACATTAAAGAGGGCATTAGTGAGTGCACCAATTTTGATAACTCCAAATTGGAGCGAACCATTTGAGGTGATGTGCGATGCTAGTGATATAGCCGTGGGGGCCGCCTTGGGGCAAAAGAGGGACAAAATATTTAGGGTCATCTACTATGCTAGTAGGACCCTAGATAAAGCTCAAGTTAATTACACCACAACGGAGAAGGAGTTGTTAGCGGTGGTTTATGCCTTCGATAAATTCCGTTCCTACCTCATTGGAGCCAAATGTACGGTTCACACCGATCATGCCGCTCTTCGGTACTTATTTGAGAAGAAGGATGCTAAGCCAAGGTTGATAAGGTGGATTCTTCTACTTCAAGAGTTTGATATTGAGATCCGGGATCGGAAGGGTTGTGAGAATGTGGTGGCGGATCATCTTTCAAGGATAGAGAATCCGGTGGAAGGAGAAAATCATGATGTGCCAATCAAAGAGGAGTTTCCGGATGAACAACTTTTTAGGCTTCAAGAGCTTTTCAATCTTCGACTCTCAACACCTTGGTATGCCGACTTTGCAAACTTTCTTGTTGCAAGAGAGCCTCCTCCCGACATGTCCTCTTCTCAAAAGAAGAGATTCTTCCATGATGTGAAATTTTACATGTGGGAAGAGCCTTACCTTTATAGGAGGTGTGCCGACATGGTGGTTCGAAGATGTGTACCTCAAAAGGAATGGTCTTCTATCATGAGCCAATGCCACTCTTCATTGAGTGGTGGGCATTTTGGAGCACATAGGACGGCCATGAAGGTTCTTCAAAGTGGTTTCTATTGGCCCTCTCTCTACAAAGATTGTTATGAGTTCGTGTCTCGATGTGATAGGTGCCAAAGGACGGGGAACATTTCCAAGAAGCATGAGATGCCATTGACAAATATCGTTGAGGTAGAGCTTTTTGATGTGTGGGGCATTGATTTTATGGGCCCATTCCCTACTTCATTTGGTTATCAATACATCTTGTTAGCGATTGATTATGTCTCAAGATGGGTGGAGGCCATTCCTACCCACACTAATGATGCCAAGATTGTTTTGAAGTTTGTTCAAAGGAATATTTTGTCAAGGTTTGGAGCTCCAAGGGCCATTATTAGTGATGGGGGGAGTCATTTTTGCAATAGGTGGGTGGCTAATCTTCTAACCAAGTTTGGAATCAAGCACAAGGTCACCACCGCCTATCATCCTCAAGCTAATGGTCAAACGGAGTTAGCAAATCGAGAAATCAAGAGGATTTTGGAGAAAACGGTCAATGGAACAAGGAAGGATTGGTCTAACTTGCTCGATGACGCTCTTTGGGTGTATAGGACGGCATACAAGACCCCTTTAGGTATGTCTCCCTACCAACTTGTCTTTGGAAAATCGTGTCATTTGCCGGTTGAGCTTGAACATAAGGCGTATTGGGCAATTAAGAAGTTGAATCTCGATTTCTCCAAAGCCGGACAAGCTAGAATGCTTCAACTCAATGAGCTTGATGAATTTCGTTGTGAGGCATTTGAGAATTCTAGCATCTACAAGGAAAGAGTAAAGAGGTTCCATGACAAGTTGATCAAAAAGAGAGAGTTTGCTCCGGGGGATGAGGTACTTCTCTACAATTCTCGTCTCTCTCTTTTTCCGGGCAAATTAAAGTCGAGATGGTCGGGTCCTTTCATCATCTCTAGAGTTTTCAAAAGTGGAGCTATTGAGTTGAAGGCAAGTGATGGAAGGGTTTTTCTTGTTAATGGTCAAAGAGTGAAGGCTTATTATCAAAGTGAGCAAAAGGAGGAAGCCTCAACCATTTTCCTCATCGATTCTTGATCCACCTCACCAAAGGAAAGTCGAGCTAACGACGTAAAACAAAGCGCTCGTTGGGAGGCACCCCAACAAGGTATCTTTTAATTTTTGCATATTAAAATAATTATCTTTTATTTTTAGTAATAGAAATTTTGTCTCAATTAGTTTAATTAGGTTTTGTTATTTAATTTTTAAGTTATTATGTGTATATATATATTCCATATATATACATTATAAATTTGAAAATTAAATAATACATATAAATAGTAAAAAAAAAAAAAATCGGAAATGGCTTGCGCGCGACCCGGCCTAGCTGCTGAAGCGGGCGCGCGGGGTGGTCGCGCGATGAAGAAGGATTTTCCTTCTATCGCGCGCGACCTGACCCTCCCCCTGAAGCGGGCGCGCGCGAGCCACTTCTTAAACCGGTTTTTCTTTTTTCTCTTCCATTTTTCACACACTCTCCACCATTTTCTCTCTTCCCTCTTCACTACACTCGAACCCTACCTCAAATCCACCAAGGTATGTCGTTCTTTACTTTAATTCTTGTTATATTCTTGTTCTTGGGTGGATTTAACAAGGTTCTATGGATTAATTCTTCCAAAAATTCAAGATTTGAACATTTTTGAATTTGGGGCTCTTCCAAACTCGAAAATTGTTATGTATTTTAATGGATGGATTGATGCTTGGGTTGTTGTTTCTACATGTCTAGGAGCTTGAATTCATGTGTTAATCTTGTTGGGCATGGTTGAAACTTGAGGAAATTTGGAAATTTCATTGTAGTAGAAGCTAGGGTTCTTCAATGGTGAAATTTTCAAATGTGATGAATATTCAATTTGATGCTTGGGATGGTGTTCTTACATGTTTAGAAACTTAATTCCATGCTTGATTTTGAATGGGTATGATTCCAAGTAGTGAAATTAGGAAGAATCCCAATGTAGACCTTTTGGTGTTCTTCATTTTGGGGGATTTTTCCTATATTTGTTTAATTGCTTGAATTGGTGCTTGATTCATATTTATGAGTTATATAAGCGATTTGCTATGAGGTTATTCATGATTTTGTGCTTGAAGTTCTCGATCTTATGATGTTTCTATTGATAAGTTCTTCATAAATCATGAATGAATGTTTGTTGTTTTGGGTTTGAATTGAATACATGTTCTTATGTGAAGAAGGGTCGAGAATGAGGATTCTTTCATGCTTCTTTTGCTTAGAATTAAGCAATTCTTTATCGAAATATGGTGGTCACCAAGTTTGGGGGATTGTTGAGTGGGAAATTGAAAGGTTGGAGTTTGTTCATCATGATCTAAACTCCGTTGTTCTTTGTGTTTTAGGTATAATGGCTGGAGGAAAGAGAAGTCGCCCAAGCACTTCCCAATCCATTGAGAGGGCTTATGCTGAAAATGAGCCCGGTCATTATGGCATTCATCTTCCGGATTCCGAGGCTCAAAGGAGATGGAACGAGCTTTATGAGATACCAATGAAGCCAACTAAGTATCCAGATGATCATTGCCTACAAAGAATGGGCATTTATGATGATGTGTGGGATCTATTTGCAAGAGTTGGATGGACACACATCATGAGGGCGAAGTGGGCAACTTACAAGATATTGGTGCTCGAATTCCTAAGCACCTTCGCCTTCGACAAGCGATCGAACATGATGTTCTTCCAACTCGGAAATGAGCCAAGACAACTCACCATAGAAGACTTCAATGTCATTCTTCAAGTTCCTTTGGGTGGGCTTGTCACTCCTCCACAAAACTTCGACCACATGCACTTATGGTCGCAACTTGTCATCAACAATGAGCGTTATGTCTCCAATGCCTCCAAAGCGACTTCAATCCGAAATCCCGTGTTCCGATATATCCAAAGGGTGATGGCTCACCATATATTCGGAAGAGAGAACAACTCGGGGGTCACGGTTAAAGAACTTTTTGCTTTCCATTGCTTGATCACTAGCACAAATCTTGATGTGGGCCACACTTTGAGGGAACATTTCCAATCTTTAACCACCACCAAGACGAATGCTATTCACATTGGTGGATTCATCACTCCAATTGCCGAGCACTTCAATGTCCATCATTCCTACACGGCGGTCGTTGGGTCAAAGGAAATCGGCCTTAACACCCTTTCCAACATGTGGATGATTGAAGGCTTAGGAGATATCCAATTGATATTCAAGGATCGTCAACTCTTTCCACTACCTAATCCGGCACTCACCACCGTTCGTGACACTTCATCATGAGCCAATTGGAGGATGGATTCACCGGCTCACCTTGCTTGGCAAAGAGGTGACGCTCAAGGTTCACATGGAGAGAGTTCGAGTGGAGTGCATCGGAGAGCAAGAGAAGGAATGTCGAGTGAAAGGCCTAGAGCACAAAGCTTCGAGGAGGCAATGGAAGCTAGGATGCAAGCGATGGAAGAGAGGGCTACGGAGAGACACACCATCTATGCTCATGAACTCCACACAATCCGAGAGGATCAAACGAGGATGATGGATAATCAAGCTCGGATGATGGAGATGATGAACAAATTCCATAACTACATGTGGCCTCGACATCCCCCACCTCCATGATTTTGTGAGCTTCGATAAGTAAACCATCCTTTCTTCTTCAAACTTATTTTCACACTTTGTGTATAAATAAGTTTGGGGGGATTGGCGGAATGCGGTTTACTTATCTTACTATCTTTTAATTGTTTTCCGTATGTTTAATTTATTTTCATTGAATTAGTTTAATTGGTGTGAATTGTATGGAGTGATGATAAAATTGTGTTTTGTCGGCATTTCAAACTTGAATTTTTGATGGTGCTTAAGGAACAAGAGTGAGCATTGAGAATTTTATAAGCATGTGTGCATGAGTTTGATGTGGCCGATGATGACATAGAAAATTGTTTTGTTCATTTGGGATGGGAGCATTTGATCTATGCATACATGATAAGTTGATCAAAAATGAAAAGTTGATGCATTTTGGCACTTTTTGAAATCTTGAATCAAAATTTATACCTTGTGAGGAGTTGAGCCTAATTTTTCTTGATGTGTGATAATTTGAACATGCTTGATGCCCTCTAGAACTTGCCATCATTCTACCTCGAAATGTGAGTAGATGTGTTTTGAGTTTAGAAATGATTTAAGGTCATCCTTGTTAGCCATTTTACCCAAAAAGAAATTGACCAAATTTTCATAATAATCCTAGTCAACCCTTTTGAGCCTTAGCCTTTCTTTGATTAGACAAGCATAAAAAGGGGTAGAACTTGGGTTTAGTGAAGATCTTTGATGAAAAATGAGTGAAGTCGATAATAAGAATGAAAAAAAAAAAAAAAAAAATCCCCTTGCTCTATATTTGTGAATGTCGGAAAATATGCTAGTACCTTTATAAGCTCTAGTTTGCTTATTGAAAAAAAAAAAAAAAAAAAAAAAAAAAAAAAAAGAGAGAAGAGCATAAAAAGGTATGGTTAGCATAACATCTTGGAAAAGAGTCCATAGTAAGGGATGTGAAGATTTTTTATTTTGGTTGTTGAAAAGGGGAATTAAGAGAAAACCAAATTTGTTTCACACAAAGTGTGGAATAAGTTGGTGGGTTTAAAGAGTTGTTGGGTGATGGTTCATTGGTTTTGTTCATTCTCATAACATTTTAGTCACGTAGCCAAAAACCTCCTACCTAACCAAAGAGTCCTCATTACAACCAAATATAAAGTCCTTTTTGATCTTCTCTTAAAACACATTGAATGAAAGAGAGGTCAGAATAATGGCAAGCTTATGGTAGGATTCTTGTATTGTTTCAAATTTGAGTGAAATACCTCCCTTGAATATACACTTAAAGAGTGGAGTGCACATTTGATAAAAATCCATTTGGGAGGATTCAAGTTTTCAAGAAGGTTCAAATGTTGAGACTTGTCATTCTTTGTGAAGCATTGAGTGTATGCTAAAACATGTGTTCCCATTCTTCTTTTAAAATTTCTGAGGCCTAAGTACATCCTTGACTCATAAAATCCATGTTTTGTAATCTTCTCTTTCTTCTCTCTTTGTTGTTTGGGGACAATCAACAGTTTAAGTTTGGGGGGTTGACAAACATGGTTTTTACTCATCAAAATAGGATAGAAATTATGGATTTTAGGTGAATTTATCGAATGTGTATACCTTGTTTCATGTGATTTTCTTTCTTTGTCGATTTTATTGCTTCTCTAGTTTTTCTTGCAATTTTTTTGTAGGAAAAGGAGCATAATTTTGGCAAAAGGAAGGAATATCAAGGTTCGAGGCGGAACGAGGTCGCACGGGTCGAAGAATCGGAGTCGGGACCAGGCGCGCGACCCGGCGCGCACCCGCTTCAGAGAGGGGGCTGGGTCGCGCGCACAAGAAGGAAGTTTCTACTGGCGCGCGCGACCCAGCGCGCGGTCGCGCCGCCCTCCTCCTGCTTCCCGGTTTTCGCGTTTTCACCCCATTTCTTCCGGTTTATTGCTATTTCACCCCCATTCTCTTCTTTCCTAAATTACAATATTTACCCCATTCTTGTAGAACATATAAATAGCTAGTGTGGCACAAATCTCTAGGGCAAGAACCTCCCTTCACACACACTACACCTAGAACACACACTAAATCTCTACCCACTTTCTTTCCATCACATTCCACCATCTTTCATCCATTTTTGAGAAGGGGATTCATCCACACTTGGAATTCTTGGAGAGGAAGCATCAAGGATCAAGAATCAAGGCTTGGAAATAGGATTTGATTCCTCAATTCCTCTTTTCTCTAGTTTTTATTCTATGATTTCTTTGTATTTGGAGATTATGTTAGCAATGAACATGTGTGGCTAATTTCCTTTATTCTAGAGATTTGGCTAAGTGATTTTGTAATGGATTGTGATTGATCATGCTATTATATGATTGGGTTTTTGCTTATTCTTATTAATCATGCTTTAAATGCTTGTTTAATTGATTAGCTACCTTTTAAACATGATTGATTGATATTGGATCAAAATTCGGGAGATGAGATTCAATATAGAATTGTGATTAATAGGCACTTTAATTCAATAAACCGGGAGGTTGAGAGTTGAGTGAGGGCAATTGATCCTAAGTACTTTTTGGAGTTATATGCTAGCATTCGGTTGGGGACAACGTTTCTAGCTAGTAATCTACGGAATTGGTCGTCCGGGAGGGGGCCAAATCTAATTCGTGATCGCCTTATTAAGTAATTTCCAATCATAGGATTAGTGTGGTTATGACCAATTCATTTGCAAAATCATTGATGCCAAGTCTCTAGGATAGCTTTCCTCCTTTGATTTCTAATCACTTCGTTTACTTGCATGTTTTCATTTACTTAGTCTCTTTTGCTTTAAGTAGTTAATTCTAAAACTAAACCAAAAATATTCGTTAGCTTAGATAAACCCAAGCAATTTAGTAATGGTACTTGCACTTCTATCGATCTAGTCTCCGAGGATCGACCTTGATTTCCATTGTACTACAATCGAACCCATACACTTGTGGGAGTCTATTTAGAAGGCGATCAATAAGTAGTCATTGGTGTAAGGGGGGAATACACCAATTAGCCAACTGTTTTGATTTTTTAAAAACAATTTGATCTTACTGAGTCGTCACTTCAGTTTATCAGAGCAGCTTAGTTTTTCCAGCTCAATCAGTAAACTGCTGAGCTTGCAAAACAAACCTGCGTGCGGAAGTTTGGTGGAAAGGTTGACTAACCGTTTTCAACACAGTTTTCAAAAGGCTTCAGTTCAGACAACTGCTCATGCAAGACAGGTTACAGTAGTGCAGGTTGTGAATATGCAAACTGTGTAAATAAAGATGTAAAAGTAAATAGCAAGAGAGAGAAACACGAGGAGTTTTTATCGTGGTTCGGAGTAAACAACTCATACGTCCACGCCAGATCCCGTCGAATCTGTAATTCCTTAACTTGAGATATTCGCTCCTTTTAACACTGGTGGAGGTCCAGTCCAAATTCAAGTCTTTCTTTAGACTGAATCTAGCATGATTCTTGAGTCGTGTCTCTTCTTACTTTACATACAATCTTTCATACAATCTTACCAACGCTAAACAACTAGCGCTAATATCCAAACTAGAAAGCTGTGAATAGCTATCGTTAGGAATACACAACTCAATCAATTACACTGAATATCAACTGTGATGGTAGTGAGTGTGTGTGATGTGCTCTAGTAAGACAGTTTCCAGAGAGATCAAAAATCTACAAAGATCAACACTTAGGAAAGCTCTAGTGATTTCGAGTGTTGATTGAATGATTCTTTAGCTTGAGATTTCTGCAGCGTTTCGGCTTGTGTATTGAGTTTCCCGTAAATTCTTTCTAGAATGAGTTGAGGTATTTATAGAGAAGCATTTGAAATAGAGCCGTTGGAAGTGTGTCAGGTTTTGCAGTACCGTACTCTGACACAATTCTTGTCGTTGGGTAAGAACAGGTTTCTTAACCACAGCTCAGGTTGGACTTCATAGGTCGACCTTCCTATACCTCGAACTGTCTTCGGTCTTTTATAACCTTCGTGTGAGATCTTCGAGTATGGTAGGAGCATGTTACATAGACAAATTACCTAATGAAATAGTATGACAGATTGAATAGATTAGGTGCAAGGTTGCACTACCAACCTTGACCTTTACATTAGCAACCTGTCCGAGTTAAGCTTGACTGATCCAAACACGGAGACCAGCCTGTTCCACTTAAAACCTATATCTAAGTGTGGTTTCTAATAGCATTATCAAAACTCAGTTTCAAAGGGTTCCCAACATATGCATATAAAAACACATATACCATATATATATATATATAATATTATAATATTTGTATACTATTTCACACCAATTTAAATAAATAAAAAATTAGAATAATAATAATAATAATAATAATAATAAATGATTGAGTATATATAGATGATTTAAGTTATGAGACTTCTATTCAAATTGGAATTCTATGAAGACATATATATATTAATTATATTAATGTATTGATTAATTAGCCAAAATTATGAGAATTTAGCAAAATAATCAAGAAAAATCATGGTTGATCGACCTTTATTTTGCTATTATATATATATATATAGATTATATATATCAAATGAGTGGACGAAAGGAGTATTAAGGACTTTATAACCTAAATGAACATGTAGTTACTTGATGTATTCAAATCTTTATTTCCAAAGCAGCATGAATTAGCAGTGATTAGCAATTGCTATTCCTCTAAACAATGCATACTCATTACTCTAGAATAGAATCACAAGAACATCACATGTTTCCTAATTAAATTTATTTCCTCCTCTTCTATGTGTATATAAAGTTACACACTTGCTTAGAGACGACAACAGTTTTGTCACATAATTAATCTATCACATTTTTCCTAATGATCTTTGAATCACTGACGGAGTGATCACAACTTCTGTAATTCATGAGATGAGACACCCTATCCATATATTGATCGCCTTGATCATGTTTTCCCGTCTAAATCTATTAGTGGAACCACACTAATTTAGTTGTAGATTGCTAATTGAAAAGGAGCCAAAATAAATAATTGTTGTTTAAATAAAGGAATTGCTTTCAATACAACATGCTTGCAATAACAAAGAACAAAAACATTTCAAACCAAACATTCATTCAAAAGCAAGGCCTTCGAAAGGGGAGTAGTACAACTATAAACCTTACAGAAATCTGATCATCTCAATGAATGGCCCGCCAAAGCAAAAAAATAAATAAATTTAAAGGAGATATATGTTTACATAAATATCTCATTTTTCATGTCTTTCCCTGGAGATGATTTTCGTTTGAATAAAATACATATGCATAGAAAGAAATTCAAACTACGCATGTGAAAAATTATTAACCAGTTGAGTGCATGAATATGAAACTCAATTGAAAGAGAATTGAAGGCATAATGTAGTCACACGTCAGATGAAGAATCTAAATAACTAATAAAATCTTGTGGACGTTTATGATTACAAAGAGTTGTTTTATAAATTACCATTGAATATGATTCATATGCATTACGAATGATTTTCAGTGATGTTTCTATGCTAGGCAACGGATATCTTATATCTTCGAAGATACTCTTTACTAAGCAAAGAATTATAATCTTTCTCCACTATTTTTCCATCACTTCTTGGAAATTAAGATTTCAATTATAACGGACGTGTTTCATTGGATGAAACAAACTGTTAACTTTGCAAAGTAACATGTATATCAACATCTCCAGCAACAACGTGGAAAAGCGACTGATTAAAGTTAATTAATAACGCAGTTACATAGATCAAGTAAAATTCTTTATAAACATTTTCTGAATGACCACTTTTGTTTGTACAACTAATATTAAAAATTATAAATTATTCGAAATAACAATTTTCGTTTGAACAACTTGTTGGAAATTAGTTCCAATAATTTCTCAACTTTTGGTTTTTGTCTTTCTTCATATTTTGTTTGCGTGTTGAATTTTCAGGAAATTGACATGTATTATCCAAGTGGCATGTTGGACGAAGGGGGAGACATGACGTGGAAAGTCGATGATCGAGCGACGGTCGAAGACCAAGTCGCTATTCAGTTTTTTGGATGAGAAAGTATGCGGAGCTGATTCTTCTAAGTCCAAGCCCAATTTAATAATGGGCCCGGTTCATGGAGTATTAATTCTTGGTAATGAGTCAGCAATCAACCAATACTCCTACATCTAAGGGAGATGTTATTTCACTGAGAGTTTCTAGATAGTGTTGGTTGCATGAAGACATGGTCAAAGATATGGAAGAGTGGAGTGGTGAAGATGTGCCAATTCTAACCAACTCCACTGATAGGATGTGGCCCAAAAGAAATAGAAGTGAAGCCCAATATCAAGCCCAAGAGAAATTAGGGCTAGGGTTATGCGTAGATCCTCTATAAATAGGGGGAAAGAAATCTTGTAAAGGGACAGAAAAATATTCGAATAAAATTCGTACTCTTGCTCTGTGGACGTAGATCTCATTAAAGATCGAACCACGTAATTTTTTGGTGTTCTTTTACATTCTCATTACGCTTTTTAATTTCCCCAAGAAAATCAAGATCGAACATTGGCGCCGTCTGTGGGAAACGATCAATTTGTGTTTCAGATCGAAATTTTTCTTTGGGAGATTTAGGCGCAGAGAATGATTCACAAAAAAAAAAAAAAAAAAAAAAAAAAAAAAATTGCGGGAGCATTAGGCACGTTCACAGAGAGAGATGGGGAGTTAAGCAGAGAGGGGGAGTGGGGCGAAAAGGAGGGACGTTCAACCGCCCCTCCGCCGAGCAGCACCTCCCCCAAAAACAACGACGACACCAGCCTCCACTGACCTCTATGGCCGCTGCATCACCACTATCGAAGGGACTAGCGGAAACTCAAGCCATAGCAGACCCCCAGATCTACGACCCCCACACGCCGGCAATGCGCTGCAGACACAGTAGCAGACGCTGAAGCAGCAGCGGCGGACGGAGTTGCTGTATGCAGCCCAGCAGAATCTCTCCCACGAGGAAGGCACCGCCGCCACTCCATCGCAGCACCAGCCACGCCGCCACCGCCATCCGCTCCATCCTATCACGGGAGTGATCGGAGCTTTCAACGGCCAGGGTGGCGGGTGGAGCCGTGAGGAGCGGCGCAACCAGTGCTTCTCCGAGGGCTCGCGAGGGGTATCAGCCACGACTGGGCCGAACGACATCGAGTAGAAGCAGGGGATGAACCCGATCGCCATCGACGGCGTCGGGGAATTCGTGAAGTACCTCTTCCGCGAGAAGAAGCTCATCCTCAGCAAGCCCTCTGGCACCATCAACATCGAGCTGGAGCCGTTTGACTTTTAGCTGATCACCGTCTCCCCCGTGAAGACCCTTACCGGCACCGCAGTCAAGTTCGCTCCGATCGGGTTGGTGAACATGCTCAACACCGGCGGCGCGATCCAGCACGAAGGCGGTGAAGATCGGGGTGAAGGGGACCGGAGAGGTGAAGGCGTTCGCGTCGCAGAGGCCGGCGGCCGTCAAGGTGAACGGCGGCAGCGTGAGAGATTAACACGTATTTTATGTGCATGTTGAGTGTGTTTTGCGTATGTTTACGTCTCGATTCATGTGCTTAAAGGTTAGAAATGCTAGGTTTTTTTAACTTGTAGCATACTTTATATTTTTCTCGTTTTTTCTCGGTTTTCGATCCATTTTTGTAAGAATTTTAAAGAGCATTCAAGTAGCTAAGGATCAAGGGCCGGAAACGAGGAAGAATTGAGCTCTATTAGAGTGAAACTTGTGTTTAAAATGTGGAATTTCAAGTTCTATAGTTAGGGTTTCACTAGTTTGATTTCATTTATGTTTTCCTCATTCTCTCGAGTCACTTTATGCTTTTTGCAGGAATAATGGAGAATTTACTTGGCCAAATTAATCATTCCATGATGAAGAGAAGCTCATTAGGAAGCCATAGCAAAAAGCAGATCGAGAATCGGAGTTCGGACGAGAGAGAATGAGCGAAAATGGCGAAGTTGCGCAAGAGAAGGAAAACCGGCGGGTTGGCCGGCGGTTTGCCAAACCGCCGGGAATCTTCATCAAACCGCCGGTTCTCCTTCACATTGGACAACATAGATGGCGGTTTGGCCGGCGGTTTGCCAGACCGCCAGCTCCCCTTCCCACAGACTGCCGGTTTGGCGAGAAGTGCACTTAAGGGGCGAGTTCGGCTCGTCCAAACTCGCCCCGGTTCGTCCCGTTTCACCCCGATTCAACAACTTGTTGCAAATCAAGGCCACATGGCTACTCAACAAAATAACATGGCCAACCAATAAACTTAAATGGCGAATCAACAAAGCACTTTCATCCAACAAACCGGACAAAAGGTGACTACCTTGGAGAATACTATAACTTCATTGTCTAAACAAGTGAAGATATTGGAAGGGCAACTAAGTCAAATGGCAAATCATGCTACCACTCAACATACTCCGGGCAAGTTTCCAAGTAACACGGAAGTGAACCCTAAAGGATGCAATACTATCACATTGAGAAGTGGGAAAGGGTATGAGAACCATGTTGCATCCGGAAGTGGGAAGGAGAAGGTGCTCGTTGAAGATATACCTTATGAAGAAGAATCCTCAAAGCATGAAGAGAAATTACCAATAGAGGTTCAAGTTCCATATGCAAGAGATGAAGGTTCAAAGAAAGTCACTCTTCAAGAAAAATTTCAAGAGAATGATTTGGTAGAGGCACCTATTCCTACCAAAGATGTGATTACTAAAGCTTCTTTCCCTCATCATTTGGCTAAGGCAAAAGTGGATGAGAAGATGAAGAGATTTTTAGAAATTTTCAACAAGGTACATCTAAACATTCCTTTACTTGATGCATTGAGGGATATGCCTAGCTATGCTAAGTTTTTGAAAGAGGCCGTTGCCAACAAAAGGAAGTTTGGTCAATTTGAGACTATAAACTTGTCGGAGGAATGTAGTGCAATCTTGCAAAAGAAGGATATGCCTTCAAAACAAAAGGACCCCGGAAGTTTCAAAATAGCTTGTGTGATTGGTGATTCCAAGTTTGGAAATGTCTTGTGTGATTTAGGAGCAAGTATAAATCTCATGCCTTTCTCCATTTTCAAGAGGTTGGAAATAGGTAATATCAAACCGATGGCCATAGCTCTCCAAATGGCGGACAAATCTATCACTTATGCAATTAGAGTGGTAGAAGATGTCCTTGTGAAAGTAGAAGATTTCATATTCCTGGTCGACTTTGTGGTTCTAGATATGCCGGAGGATAAAGATATGCCTCTCATCCTTGGTCGACCATTTCTTGCAACGGGACGGGCCCTTATCGACGTGCAAGAGGGAAATCTCACCTTTAGGGTGAATGATGAAACTTTTACTATCTCGATCTTTGATGCAATGAAGAGGGCGGATGAGCCAAAGTTTGATGAATTTGATGATGAGTTGGTGTTCGATCAAGGACGGACTTCGTTTCAAGTCCCTTGAAAGGGCAATGAGGTATCGTCGAGCTAACGACGTTAAACTAAGCGCTCATTGGGAGGCACCCCAACAACTATCTCTTTATTTTTCGGTTTTAGTTAGTTTTAGTTTATTTTTGTTTTTCGATCTTTGTTTGCGATTAAGTCATTTTTCTTAATTTGTCTTTATTTTTGTGTTTGGAAAATGTGGGAAGAGGATCAACTAATCAAGCAAGCAACGGAGTGAAAGGCTTTCAAAACCATCATCGACCAAGCTTTGGACCGTTGTAAGTGTAATTTAAATTTCTTATTATTCTTCCCTCCAAACTCATTTTAGAAGTTAATTCTAAAATAAGTTTGGGGGAAGGGGGTAGGATAAGGAATTTAAATTACTTTACTTTTGGTATTTTTCAAGCTTCTATTTGATGTGTTCATTGATTGTATGCTTAATTTTACTTGATGATTGTGGTTGATTGGGGTAAATGCATGATTTGTGCTTGTTTAAGTTGTTTGGTGTCAAGTTTGGGAATTGATGAGCTTAATAGATAGAAATTCTTTATTTGCTTTGTGAATTGTGGAGATGAGCTAATAATGGAGAATCATTGGAAAATTTTGAAAAAAGTTTATATTTTGAAGAAAATGCATGTATGCTTGCATGTGTGAATGTGAACAAACGTGTTTAATCTCTCAAGTGCTTTTGGGTGAGATGCCGATGATTGATGCTAAAATGGTGACATTTTTGAAATTTCTCAAGTTAAAGTCAAGCATGATTAGAGTTATTTCACTTGAATAGCTTGAATGATTGATCTTGAGCATGTAGACTCTAGGTAAAAAGCTTGGGAGGATTTTGAGCCTAAAGAACTATGCATTTTACATAGTAATATGCTTTCTTGAGAGCTTGATGTTGCATTGCATTCTCTTTACTAGAACTTGCCTTGATACTCTTGTTAGAAATATTACATGTGTGCTTACTTAGGAGATGATCTTAGGCCATCATTTCATAGCCCATTTTCCCCAAACACTAACCTATCTTTCATTACCATTGTCGTCCCATTTTGAGCCTTAATTAGAGCTTTTTCTTCTTGAACCGGATGATAGGGGGTGAAGGATGGTTAAGGGAACCTTGGTGAAGTTGAAAATTCATGAAAAATGGTGGGTGATGGTGAAGGGTCTAGAGATTGATTTTGAAATGAAAGAACACTCATATAAGCTCAATGTTAGAAAAGAAAAGAATAAGAACAAAGTTCTTATTGAAAAAAAAAAATAGTAGTAAGAACAAAGTTTTTACAAGAAAAATAAAAGAATAAGAGCATAAAGGAGTGTTTCTTTAGATATTTGGTAGAAGCTTGGGTTCATTTGATAAAAAGGGGTTGGATAAGGTGGAAGATGAAGAAATTCATACTTAGAGAAGTGAAGAAAAGAGGTGAAGGAGCTTAGATGAAGATTTAAGCCACTTAGCCTAAAATTCTCTACCTTAACCAATGTCCCTACATTACAAGCTTAAGAAAGACCTTTTTGATCCTAATTTGTGCATGCATTGTGGTATTGGAAACTTGAGTTGATAGGTAAGCCTATGGTTAAAGTTGTGTATTGCATGATTTCGATGAGTGATTACCTTGTTCCATATATTGAGTGATCGAGTGATACACACACTTCTTGTGTGGTCTAGGGTTGAATGTGCTTGAGTGATTAAGTTCTAAGTTAGGAGAGTGAGTGATTCTATGAATGCTTGGCTTGACTTGAGAATTTCCTTGAACTAAAATGGTTTTTGAGATGATATGAGGCATCGAGGAACTCAAAATGCACACCCCATACGTGTTAAGTGTTTTGATTGTTCGTTTCATTGTTCGGGACGAACAATGGCTTAAGTTTGGGGGAGTGATGAACACGTATTTTATGTGCATGTTGAGTGTGTTTTGCATGTATTTACGTCTCGATTCATGTGCTTAAAGGTTAGAAATGCTAGGGTTTTTTAACTTGTAGAATACTTTATATTTTTCTCGTTTTTTCCCGGTTTTCGATCCATTTTTGTAAGAATTTGAAAGAGCATTCAAGTAGCTAAGGATCAAGGGCCGGAAAAGAGGAAGAATCGAGCTCTATTAGAGTGAAACTTGTGTTTAAAATGTGGAATTTCAAGTTCTATAGTTAGGGTTTCACTAGTTTGATTTCATTTATGTTTTCCTCGTTCTCTCGAGTCTCTTTATGCTTTTTGCAGGAATAACGGAGAACTTACTTGGCCAAATTAATCATTCTATGATGAAGAGGAGCTCGTTAGGAAGCCATAGCAAAAAGCAGATTGAGAATCGGAGTTCAGACGAGAGAGAACGAGCGAATATGGCGAAGTTGCGCAAGAGAAGAAAAACCGGCGGGTTGGCCGGCGGTTTGCCAAACCGTCGGGAATCTTCATCAAATCGCCAGTTCTCCTTCACATTGGAGAGCATGGATGGCGGTTTGGCCGGCGGTTTGCCAGACCGCCAGTTCCCCTTCCCACAGACCGCCGGTTCGGCGAGAAGTGCACTTAAGGGGCGAGTTCGGCTCGTCCAAATTCGCCTCGGTTCATCCCGTTTCACCCCGATTCGACCCAAACTCAATTTGTGATGTATTTAACCCCAAAATTCACCCCATTTGGATATCTTTTGCATACTTTAATATCTTAGAACCCTAGAAACATTTCCCTCTTTCCTTTTTAGTAAATTCAAGATTATTGGAGCTACACTTGGTGGATTTGCAATTCAAGACCATATTCTTCTTCCTTATTGAATTCTCTATCTTTTAAGCATGATTTCGTTTACTTTCTATGGTTTAATTCCTTCAATTATGTCTAGCTAAATTTCCATTTGGTTCCAATATATGAAGATATGATCTAGATCACTAGGTTTTTAGATTTTGTTGTTGGATTTACCTTCTAATTTATATGTCTTGTGGTTTGGGACTTAATTTTATTGCATGATTGATTGGCCATCATTGACTTCATACAATGTGTTTGGTTAAATGCTTAGTAGACTTTAATTCATAGCACTTAGCATCAAATCACAACATATTAGTAATTCTTGCTAGTAGGAGCTTCTAGATAATTAATTGAGCCATTTGGAGTTAATTTATGCATCTTGAGACCTAGCGGAGATAGATGTCTTAGGTTAATCCACTAATATTGATTGCATCGAGAGAAGAATTAATGTTTACTCTATATAGAACCTCCGTATGAATTAGATTAAAATGGCTAATCCTAACAAATCCTAAAACTTAGGCCTCTAGTGATTATCGGATTATATTTGGAACCAAGCTTTCTACTATTGTTGTTAATTCTTGTTATTAGTTGTTCTCTAGTTTGTTACTTACTTTATATTTCTCATTAGCTAATCAAAAACACAAAAACATGACAATTGTAAGCTTGGATAGTAGTTAAATAGCTAGATTACTAGTTGAAACTTTTACGCCATAGCATTCCCTATGGATTCGACTCGAATATACTATTCGATATCATTGCTCTCTCTCTACTCTTAAAAAGTAGGGCGATCAGTGAGATTTGTGTACGAGGAGTCCATGGTGGCGGCGGAGGTGCCATGCTCCCCTCCACAAAGAGGGTCCGCCTCCCATACCCGCCGCTCGATGGAACTCCACGGCAGCCGCCTCAGTCGCCGTCGATGCCGAGTTTGAGGGCGATGGCGACGGTGGCGATGACCTAGCGCACTAACAGCACCTCCATGCCGAACGAGCCGACATCGCCGCAGCAGCAGGCCGTGGACACCCGCGCTATGCCGACGCTGCACCAGCACAGTGACGAGCTGCCGACGCCGCCTCCGCACCAGCACGGGGACGAGCTGCACCTGCAGCACCTCCACGCTGAGCTGCCGCCCCCGCTGACTCCCACGAAGAGTAGCTAAGCTGCAGCCCTCCGCTGAGCTGCGCTGCCACCACGGTCCCGGCGTACCACGCCTCCAGCCGCCCTGGGTCGCCGTCGATGCCGAGCTTGAGGGCGATATCGATGGTGACGATGACCTAGCACACCAGGAGCAGCACCGCCGAGCTCCTCCTTCGAGCTCCTCCACGCCGAGCTGCAGCCCCCGTCGACTCCCACGAAGAGCAGCCGAGCTATGCCGACGCCGAGCTGCGCCTCCACCGTCACGAAGGCGACGACGCCGTACCTGCACCAGCAACGGGCCGAGCTACACTAGCAGCACCTCCACGCTACGCCTGCGGCCCCAACGTCGAGTTCACCCCTGCCGACCTTTCAACGCCCCCATAGCCAAGGACGAGCTGCACTTTAAGGCTGATGACAAGCTGCAGCCAAGGTGAAGCACCTCCGAACCGAGCTCTTCGAACCGAGCTATCACGACGAAGGGCAGCCGAGCTGCACATATGCCGAGCTCGTGCTTCGGCCGACTCCATCGAATAGGTGCCGAGCTGCACTCGACGAGCTACAACCAAGGTAAATTCTTAACTCTAATTTCTTTTATTAAATCTTTTATATATATATATATATATATATATATATTAACTAAAGTCAATCCTCGTTTCGTACGAGGAAGTGCTCTCAAAAGCCAATCCTCGTCTCACGATGAGGAAGAGCTACCTAAAATTTAAACACGCGTAGGGAGACCACTCCTATTGATAAATTCGACAAACAAGGAACTCAAAAGCCGAAACCTCATCTTTGGATGAGGTGGCTACTCGAAAGCCGAAACCTCATCTTTAGATGAGGTGGCTAATCGAAAGCTGAAACCTCGTCTTTGGATGAGGTGGCTAATCAAAAGCCGAAACCTCATCTTTAGATGAGGTGGCTACTCGAAAGCCAAAACTTCATCTTTAGACGAAGTGGCTATTTGAAAACCAAAATTTTATCTTCAGACGAAGTGGTTAATTTAAAGCCAAAACTTCGTCTTACGATGGAGTAGAGCCATTTAGAGGCCTAAACTCGTCTAAGACGAGTACGAGTTAGCATTTTGACTTTGTCGAAATCCTAATTTCGACGGGGCAATGCAATTTTATTACGACATCATCCTAGCGAGGCGGTACGCATTTCGACTTCGTCGAAATTCCAATTTCGATGGGGCAAGGCAATTCAAGCTCGACCTCAAATCACACTCTCACTTCTATGTCTTTTGGGGGAGATGTGATAGGATGTGACCCAGAAGAAATAGAAGTGAAGCCCAATATCAAGCCCAAGAGAAATTAGGGCTACGATTATGTGTAGATTTGAATAAAATTCGTACTCTTGCTCCGTGGACATAGATCTCATTAAAGATCGACCCACGTAATTTTTTGGTGTTCTTTTACATTCTTGTTACGCTTTTTAATTTCCCCAAGAAAATCAAGATCGAACATCCACCAAGTGAACGTGCAAGATATGCATGGTGAACAAGACTGCCATTTATAGATGGAGGAAGAGATGATGAAGACAAAATGCTTTTTGGAGAGGAGAAGATTGAATCATAGAATAGAGATAGAGAGATCCGAAAGGCTGTGTGTGAGTTGAGTAAACTAACTTTAGGTTAGTATTTTTCATAGTTCTTTTCCTCAATTCTAGTTTGTAATTCTTTGTGAATTATAGTAAATCATTTCGCCTTGAGGCACGCAAGATATCCTCACGATATCTTGCACAAACCAGTTCTGGGTTCGTGTTTTTCTGTTTCAATTTTTCGTTCAAAAATTTTCCGCTGCGTTTGTGTTCATTGTTGCACTCACAGTACTGTTTACAGTGAACATCTCTGTATGTTTCCTCACGATATCTTGCACAAATTATTTTTGTGTTCTTATTTTTCTTGATCTATTTTTCGTTCACTATTCCGCTGCGTTTGTGCTCATCGAGTCTGTCACTGTACAGAGCTCTGTGAGTACCTCTGTGTGTTTTGACCACTTGATACCAACAAATGGTATCAGAGCCGACACTCGATACACTGAGTGACGGTCCTAGTACGACAAGATGGATCTCACCAACACGCTTTTCAATAAACCTCCTATGTTGGATGGCACAAACTACTTATTTTGGAAAGTGAGGATCAGACACTACATCAAGTCAATCGATGCTAGAGCGTGGTCACATGTGATGCATGGCTGGTCATATCCCAAGAAAACTGATGAGGAAGGAGATTCCGTTCGAAAGCCTACAAGCGAGTGGACAAGGGATGAGAATGAGGCTGCTACATTCAACGACAAAGCCTTAAATGCCATTTTCTCATCGGTGGATATCAACATGTTCAAACTCATCAAGAACTGCGAGTCAGCTAAAGAAGCATGGGACATCTTGGAACTCCACTGCCAAGGTGACACTGCTATCAAGGACACAAGGATACGTATTGTCACCACTAAGTTTGAGAATCTTCGGATGAGGAATGATGAATCAGTGGGTGATTACTGCAACAAAATCTTGGATATTGCCAACGAGTGCATGGATCTTGGAGAGCCCATTCCCAACAAGCTTATGGTGTCAAAGGCGCTGCGTACGCTAACCTCCAAGTTCCAGCAAAAAGTCACAGCAATAACTACAATGAAGAATGTGGGTGCCCTTGAGTTTACTGCAGTGATGAACGATCTCAAGATGTTCGAAATGGATCTAGAAGCATCAGAAGGATACACACCAAAGAAGAGTCTTGCTCTTCAAGCCTCATCGTCTAGCTCTGTATACATACCACCACGGGCGAGTCCATCTGAACAAGCTGATGATGATGTCATCTTTGATGACATGGAGGAACCAAGCATGGCACTTTTAACTTAAAAGGTAAATGCTTTGGTTAAAAATTTCAACAGGTTTGCAGGTAGAGGAAGGGATCAAAACAATTTAGATCCAAATAGGAGAGTTGGCAGCTCTGTAGTTCTTAAAGAACTCCCAAGTTCATCATAAGGGAATGTTGTTCCCCCAAGAAGAAATATGTCAGATCCACTGCAGTTCAAGCAGAGGGACTACTCCAAAATTCAATGCCATAAATGTCGAGGGTATGGTCATTATGCTAATGAGTGTGCAAACACATTCAGAAAAAAGAGGTAAAGTTGTAAATTTCATATCATTAAGTGATGATGAAATAGCTGAACCTATTACAGAGACCCCATAACCGACCATAGAGGAGCCCTCAATGATGGCTACAGTATCATCGATCATTGATGACTCTAGTGATTATTCTGATTTGTTTTGTCTTACGAGTACTGTAGAACTTGTACAGGAAGTAAGTAAAGAATTGGAGCTTGTTGATGATTCACTTCAGGTATTGGTGGAACTTAAAGATTCATATGATGAGTTGTTGACAAAGTTCAAGAAGCAAGTCAGAAGAAATGAGGTCCTGACCAAGGAGAATGATGAGCTCAAGACCCAGCTTGTGAGATTAGAGGTAATGCTCACACAAAAAGATTTTGAGCTAGATAAGCAAGCCATTAAACTTGATCTAGCTAAAAAAACATTTCACAAACTGAATACTGGCTCTTCAAAGTTAGACGAAGTTCTCACATTACCACAAATAGGGTCTAAGGGTTTAGGATTTGTTGAGATAACTAAACCTGTTGTATCTAACGTTTTATCAACAAATGGGAAACTATTTGTTAGATCAAAGTCTGACTTGCAGGAAAATGAACCGGTGAAGACATCAAGAAGGATCTTCAAGTGCCATCACTGTCACAGAGTTGGACACATTAAGACTTACTTTAGAGATTGGCTGAAGGAGAAACAGAAAGTTACGATGCTCTAAGAAAAAGTGATGAAGAGTGGGACTAAAATCAAGATCGGAGGTGCTTCTGACTCGAAGAGTAAAGGCAAGACAGTGTGCAATGTTGTGTTCACAGCATCAAGCTCAAAGGTGGGGGGAGCTTGGTACTTTGATAGTGCTTGTTCCAGGCACATGACTGGGCTAAGGAATCAGCTGGAAGACTTTGAACCAATTGATGGTGGTATTGTGACATATGGTAGTGGTGCAAAGGGTAAGATTTATGGGATAGGAACTCTCAATGTTGCTGGATTCCCAAAGCTCATAAATGTGAGCTTTGTAGAAGGTTTGGTTGCGAATTTGGTAAGCATTAGCCAACTCTGTGATAATGATCTTGTGGTTAAATTTAACAAAGATTCTTATGAGGTGTATGACAGGAAAGGAACCTTGATTATGCAAGGAAAGAGATCATCAAATAACTACTACCTCATCAATACCGATAAGTGTTTCATTGTTGTTGTTGATGATGGGAAGTTGTGGCATCAAAAGTTGGGGCACAATCACTTTCAGAACTCGGTGAAACTTCAGAATGTGTCCGCAGTTAGAGGGATGCCAAAGATCAGTATTGACAAAACCTTTGTGTGTGGAAGCTGCTTGAAAGGCAAGCATATTAGAGCATCTCATCCAGAGGTCATCACATCGGTAAGACCTTTCACTACGACAGGGTGCCTTGAGCTACTACACATGGACCTCATGGGACCTGTCGAAGTTGAAAATATTGGAGGTAAACGGTATATTTTTGTTATCGTAGACGACTTCTCAAGATATACATGGGTAAGGTTTCTTCGTGAAAAACTTGATGCTTTTGGTGTTTTCTCTGAACTTCATGCTGAGTTAAAAACTTCATTTAGTGTTAATGTGATTCGCATTAGGACTGATCACGGAGGTGAGTTTAAGAGTGATATGCTTGCAGAGTTTTGCACTAAGCTAGGTTTATTTCATGAATACTCTGCTCCTAAAACACCTTAGCAAAATGGTGTAGCCAAAAGAAAGAATCGAGCACTGCGTGAAATAGCCAAAGTAATGTTTTATGCTAGTGGTCTTTCAAAGATTTTTTGGGCTGATGCTATTAACACTGCTTGTCACATTGGAAATAGAGTCTACCTTAGGCTTGGAACTACTATGACTCCCTATGAGATTTTGTATGGTAGGAAACCAAATCTAAAGTACTTCCATGTCTTTGGTTGTTGTGCTACATTCTGAATGATCGAGAATATCGATATAAATTTGACTCTAAAAGTGACAAAGTTGTGTTCATAGGATATTCATTGATAGTCATGCTTATCGTGTGTTTAACTTGCGAACTAAAATAATTCAAGAAAGTGTGAATGTTGTCTTTGATGATCACAGTACAATTGGCAGGAAAACGGAGGAGGATAATGTCGAAGGATACATTGAACAGGATAAGAGCAACGCTGCAAAACCCTCAGAGGCTGGTACAGAGAGTCCAACATCACCGGCACCTGAACCAGAAGTGGAGTCCAGTTCAGTAGAAACTGAATTGACTGAAGGTGGTGATGATTCTGTGGTCCAAGGTTCGGAAAATTAGAGAGATCCTCCCAGACAAATTTTAAAGCGACATCCATTGAGCAATGTCATTGGTGATGTGAATGAGGGAGTCAGAACTAGAAGAAAAGAGATGCCTAATTATTGAGAAATGGTGAATATGGTATGTTTTTCCTCCATTTGTCGTGAATTTGGTATTGTCAATTTTCTCTCTCAGGTGGAACCAAGAAATGTCAAGGAAGCCTTGAAAGATAAGTTTTGGATACAAGCAATGCAAGACGAGTTATTTGAGTTTGAAAGGAATAAGGTAAGGACTTTGGTTCCAAGGTCAGCGAACACGAATGTGATAGGGACAAAGTGGATATTCAAAAATAAGACAGATGAATACCATCACATTGTGAGGAACAAAACGAGGCTCATTCTCAAGGCTATACTTAAGTAGAGGGAATTGACTACGATGAGACGTTTGCCCCTGTAGCTCGCATTGAGTCGATCAGACTGCTCATCTGCATAGCATGTTACCTGAAGATACCTCTGCATCAAATGGATGTAAAGGCAGCATTTTTGAACGGAGTTCTTGAGGAAGAGGCCTATGTTGAGCAGCCTACAGGGTTTGAAAATCCTCATGCACCTGATCATGTTTATCAACTTCACAAAGTTGTGTATGGTCTTAAACAAGCTCCTAGAGCTTGGTACAGTCGTTTTACTGATTATCTTCTTGAGTTTGGACTTTTCAAGGGTGAAGCTGATAAAACCTTGTTCGTCAAGATCAAGAAAGATCAATTAATTATGGCTCAAATCTATGTTGATGACATAGTGTTTGGAGCAACAAATGATGATCTTCTTGCAAGGTTCGTGAAAGGGATGTCTACTACTTTCGAGATGAGCATGGTAGGAACTCTGAGCAACTTCTTGGGACTTCAAGTCAAACAACTCAAAGATGGGATGTTCGTTACTCAATCAAAGTATGCCAAGGAGTTGGTGAAGAGATTTGGTCTTGAAGATGCAAAACACATGAAAACACCAATGGGAACATTAGAAAAACTGACGAAGGATGAAGCTGGTGTTGAAGTGGATCCTACAGTATATCGTTCAATGATTAGAAGCCTGTTATACCTAACCTCTACTCGTCCTGATATACTATACAGTGTTTGCCTCTGTGCTAGGTTTCAAGCTAGCCCCAAAGAATCACACCTGAAAGCTGTTAAACGGATCATCCGATATGTTGCTAGTACAACAAACTTAGGATTATGGTTTTCTAACGATACTAATCTAAGTTTAACAGGTTTTACAAATTCAGACTGGGGAGGAGATCTTGAAGGAAGGCGAAGCACTAGTGGAGGTTGTTGCTACATTGGTAATAACATTGTGTCTTGGCACAGCAAGAAACAGAATTATGTAACACTATCAACCTCAGAGGCTGAGTACGTGGCAGCGGGGAGTTGTGCTACTCAACTACTATGGTTGAAAAGGATGTTGGAGGACTATAAACTTGAGGGGGATGGTATCACAATACTCTGTGATAACACCAGCACCATCCACATCACAAAGAACCCTGTCCAATTTGGTCGCACTAAACACATCGACACCCGATATTACTTCTTTCGAGATTTGGTGGAGAAGAAAATACTTGAGGTAAAGTACATTCGAACTGAGGATCAAATTGCTGATATCTTTATGAAACCCCTTGATTTTGAGAGATTTTCTAAACTTAGAAACTCTCTCGAATGTGTTCCATCTGAAAAGTTAGGTGGATGTTGCTAGCTCTGCATTCTGCCTTGTGCAACCAACAAAGTTCTGGCTAGTATATCTTTCTTTATTTAAAATAAAAAAATAAAAACCATATAACTTGGAGCACAGTCAGTGTCAAAGACTCTGCATAAGTGCCTCCTTGAAAAACGGTGTACATACAAAAAAAAGGAAATAAATTATCTAGCCAGATATAATTCGTAATTTTACAATGCAGAGCACAGCAACATGGTTTTGGGGTGTGTGATGGAACACTTCCCTTGAATGTTTTTATTGCATTGGATCTCTCTTTATTTTGTGGGGTATAGTTGATATATCTCAACGTTTGACCTTCGTGTCAATTGTATATCTCAACGTTTGACCTTCGTGTCAATTGTACTTATCTCAATTATTTGCTCTCTCTCTTTCCATATCTTAGTTTCGATTTTAAAGGTTGTGATACGAGGTCTCTCATATCATCCCTTTTTAAATCTGTGTGTATACCCCTCTCTCTCTCTGTCAGTCTATGTTATCTTCTCTGTTCTTATCACATCTACACCCACACCGACTCAAACCACTTCAAATCCTGCTTTGATTCCTTCGCCTTCTGCTCCACAAGCCAAATTCTTCAACCCTTTCGTCCTCTATCAAGCATCTAGATTCCTTGCCTTCGAATCATCGATGGTCAACTCCACTGTCAATGTCACTCAGCCTCTTGCAAAGACGCAGTCTCTCTGTTGCCAACATTGATGTGTTCCTTGCTAAACACCAACACCAACAGCTTGATCTTCTGCTTTCTTCACAAAAAGGGGGAGATAATGGTGATGATGCCGATGCTGAAGAAGAGCTGGTTGATGTTTATGATGAAGAAAAGGATGCTGATGAAGTGAGATGTTGATCCAGCTGTATTTTTTGCAGAGTTGGCTATTTTGTTTAAAGTGCTAGACACTTTGTTTATCTCTGCGTGTTGTGTGATTTGATGACTTATGCTGCACGGTTTTTTGTTCACAGTGTTTTAATGCTATGAACTACATGTTTAGTTTTAGCATTTTGTTTTCGGCATTCTTAAGTGTTTATCATTTTGGAATTGTTGTTGGTTTTGTGAAAGAAAGACAAAAATGGGGAGTTTGTTGGAAATTAGTTCCAATAATTTCTCAACTTTTGGTTTTTATCTTTCTTCGTATTTTGTTTGCGTGTGGAATTTTCAGGAAATTGACATGTATTATCCAAGTGGCATGTTGGATGAAGGGGGAGATATGACGTGGAAAGTCGATGATCGAGCGACAGTCGAAGACCAAGTCGCTATTCGGTATTTTGGATGAGAAAGTATGCGGAGCTGATTCTTCTAAGTCCAAGCCCAATTTAATAATGGGCCCGGTTCATGGAGTATTAATTCTTGGTAATGAGTCAGCAATCAACCAATACTCCTACATCTAAGGGAGATGTTATTTCACTGAGGGTTTCTAGATAGTGTTGGTTGCATGAAGACATGGTCAAAGATATGGAAGAGTGGAGTGGTGGAGATGTGCGAATTCTAACTAACTCCACCAAGTGAACGTGCAAGATAGGCGTGGTGAACAAGACTGACATTTATATATGGAGGAAGAAATGATGAAGACAAAATGCTTTTTGGAGAGGAGAAGATTGAATCATAGAATAGAGAGAGAGAGATCTAAAAGGCTGTGTGTGAGTTGAGTAAACTAACTTTAGGGTTAGTATTTTTCATAGTTTTTTTCCTCAATTCTAGTTTGTAATTTTTTGTGAATTACAGTAAATCGTTTCGCCTTGAGGCACGCACACGATATCTTGCACAAACTAGTTCTGGGTTCGTGTTTTTCTATTTTAATTTTTCGTTCAAAACTTTTCCGCTGCGTTTGTGTTCATTGTTGCACTCACAGTGCTATTTACAGTGAGCATCTCTGTGTGTTTCCTCACGATATCTTGCACAAATTATTTTTGTGTTCTTATTTTTCTTGATCTGTTTTTCGTTCTAAACTATTCCGCTGCGTTTGTGCTCATCGAGTCTGTCACTGTACAGAGCTCTGTGAGTACCTCTGTGTGTTTCTGACCACTTGATACCAACACAACTGATACTAAATTAAACTAAGCAATATTAAGAGAATATATATGATATGCAATTTGATCGAAGGCATATACTTGACAACAATCTTATATATTACAATATCAAATCCTAGCTAAATACCATGCGAGGCAAAAGAAACCAATAAACTCATTTACAAATCATGATTTCTTGTATCTTTCTATAAACCAATTATCATCAACGATCAATGTTGCATTAAAAAATAAATAGAGTGAGAAGTATTTAAACTTGGATTATTGCAAGATCGGAAGGTTATACATATAGGAAATTCGTAGAGGATACTCCACATAAAAGTTGAGCGGTAGCACAAAAGTTATCTTCAGCGTTTGAATTCACGATGAACGTGTATCTGATGCTTATGTAGAGAGGGAGTGGGAAACGGTAGCACCGTTTCGATGAGATGAACACCGGTTCGAGATTATAACAATTATATTATATTTGTTTTAATTTAAAAAATTATTTATAAAATTAAAATTTATAAAATTACCATTGGTACTTTGTTTTTACACAATACTTTGTTTTTATATAATACACAGATCAGAAACAATGAGCGATTGTTAAGGAGTAGGTAGTGAAAGAAAGTGCCAGAAAATAAGTTATTAAATTGTACAGTAAGAGTTAATAAATTAAGCGTGGTTCTCTGAAGAGTTGTGTACAATGACAAAATTTGTTAAATAATTACACGTGTGTTTGGATAAGTTTAAAGGTTTGTGGTGGATCAATTTTATTCAATATAAATTTGTGGAATAACCGAAAGTAAATCTGATCTGAGTTTTTATTTTTTTTTTTAATGCATAAAGTAAAATATTTGGATCTTGATGAAATTTGCTTTTCAAGGATGATTTGTGCATGAAAACAAAGAATTAACAGAGCAGAAAATAGAAGGACACAATGAGATTTACGTGGTTCGATCTATCGGAATAGATCTACATCCACGGAGCAAAAGAGAGTATGGCTATTATTACTAGTATGCGTGTAGCTTTACAAAGATTGTCCTCCCCCTCCATCTATTCTAAGCCTCCATTTATAGGTAATTACATGGAGTTTAACTATAATACAAAGTCTTCTCCTATTTGGACTTGGACTCTTTGGCTTGATCTCCTCCTTTATGGATAAACACCGAGCTTCTAGATCTCTCTTAGAGCTTGAGCTGTAATCGATGTAGGAGTGTAGAAGTCTCTTATTTCGAGTTGGGCCGAACTGCATAGGCCGAGCTTAACTGTCGGGGCTCAATTATATTGGGCCTGATACTTGGGCCTAGTAGTTAGGCCATATCCTATCACATCCCCCCCCCCAAAAGATGTAGAAGCGAGGGTGTAACATAGAGGAAATAGTTGAGGTGGGAGTAGTCTAAAGTTCGTACCGCCTCGCTAAGACGAGGTCGGGTTAAAACTTCTCGCCCCGACGCAAAATAAATTCGACAAAGTCGAGTTCGTACCGCCTCGTTAGGACGAGGTGAAGCATAATTTCGGATTACTTCGTCAAAAATTTACCAGTTCTTTGCCGAGGCCGAACTGTATATAGCCTCGGTAAGACGAGGACGATCTCAAGTTGAAGAGCGAAGTCGAACACGGAGCAACGGTTGGAGTCCCGAGTTAGTGGGACACGTGTCGCGCTGTTATGGTGGAAGTTGAATGGGGCGGAAGTTTTTGAATAAAACTTCCACTGTACGTCTTCTTCCCCATTTCGCCCTAATTTGCATTCTGAAAAAGAGCCGCCGTCTCCCATCTGCCGTTGCTAGATTCGCCACACGTTTGTGCCATCAAATCACTGTTAGGAGTCATTCCGCCGATAATTTTTACAAGTAAGTTATGGATCCTTCTTCCTCTCCTTTTTCCAGCGGTATAGGTAACGACGATGAAGCCGTTGGTGGGTCATCGTCGCACCCAATGCAATCTTTTCCCTCTACTGTAAAAATAAACACTTTTACTGTAGAATCTTTGTCGCCTAGGGTAGTTGAGTGTTGTCGCTTTGCGCCGGTGACTACGGGAAAAGTCCAAGATTATATGTCGTCTCTTAGCGCCGAAAATATTATAAATATTTGTAGAAATTATCAATTTCCGCCCTCCGTTTTACTAGTTGCCCCCGGTCCGGAAGATAGAGCTTGTTCTCCCCCGGACGGCTTCTTTACCGTATATGAAGACAGCTTGAAGCACGGTCTTCGGTTTCCTCTGTTTCCAATTTTCGGGGCTTTACTCCGTAGACTGGGTATTGCAATGGGTCAAATTGCACCGAACTCATTCAAACAGCTCGTAGGATTAGCTGTAGAAGCTTCTAGAATGGGTATACCAGTTTCAGTAGACTTAATACTGAGTTTGTTCTTTTTTAAGTTGGGCGAAACGCGGTGGTTCTATCTGACCCCGGTTCGGAAAGATTCGTTTCGTTTAGTAACGAAATCGAAACTTACAAACTGGCAGAATAAGTTCTTTTTTTATCGTTCTGCCGAGGTCCCCCACCTCATGTGGCGAGAGAAAGGTAGTAAGCCAGAAAGTCAGAATCCCAATGTAGACCTGGCTGATGCCGTTGCTAGGTTAGATCAGCTAGGTACACTATTACGGGATTACACTGAAGCCGAGCTGGTGTCGGCCGGGCTGAGCTCGTTTAACAAAAATACCTCGTATCCCGAGGAGGGTGAGGTTTTCGTCCGTCTCTTTTTACTGTGTACTGAATGTGAATATCATTTGACTAGCGTTGTTTCTTTTGCAGTGAAGCTAGTCAAAGACAGGAAGAGGCCGAGGTCCGCGGACACTGTAGTACTGGAGAAGGCGGGTTCCGAGGTGTCATCGGAACGAACTGCTAGTGTACCGGGATCCTCTCCATTGAGATCGCCCTCTCCACAACCGTTAGTTCATCGGTCGAAGGTACCGAAGCCGAACAAGAAAGCTTCGGCCACAGGCGACAAGATTCTAGTCGTTGGCCAGCCCACGATTAGTGCAGCCTGTCCGGTGATTGAGTTGGAAGAACAACACCGGGATTATCCCGAGGTGAGGATTTTAACCTTCTCTGTGTTGGGTTTTATGTGATGTATATGCTGATATTGCTACCATCTGCAGGATGCCGACCTGGTGACGGCGAGCTTCCATAATTGGGTGGACGGGTTGGTGAAGAGTGCGTCCACCCTTACCAGCTATGTAAACGATGGGGTCTCGAAGTTCAATGAGACGAACCGCATTCGTCGTCAGCTGGAGGAAGAGAAGGCTAGCTTGACGAGCAAGCTCGATGCTGCTGTGCTGGAGGCCAGGGAGGCGAAACAGAAGGCGGACGATGCTGTTGCCGCAGCTGAGGCAGCTCGGAAAGAGGTGGCCGTTCTGAAGGCCAAATTGGAATCGGCCGAGGATGATGCTGTGGCTCGCCAAGGGTCCGTTCTCCGAGCCTATACTGAGAGGCTCTTCTTATCTGAGTTCTTCTCGGGTTTTTGCGGCGACGTGGCGGAGTTAATGACAGATCGATGTGTCGCCGAGACGGTGGAGGCCGTTGCCAAGGACATTCCGGACCTCGATAAGGCGAGGTACGGACACAAGGAGGTGTCCGAGGAGGAACTCAACCGCGGCTTCGCGGAAATCGTCCTGAAAAATTTGAAAGCGGTTCCTCTCCTTGAGAACCTGGCGGCCTCTACTGACTTGCTAAGTGCCGAAGTAATTAGGGACAGTTCGGTAGATCGTGATCCAGTCATGGATGCGATCGTTGCCGAACTGAATGCTGCCCCGAAAAGAACCGAGGCTGATGGCGTGGATGGTGACGATGCTGAGTTGGAAGCCGAAGCTCCAGAGGGTGCATCTCAAAACGAGGAGGAGGTCAGTTGATCGCCTCCTCGTCTCTCTTTTTTCTTTCTTTTTTTTTTTTTTTTTTTGTAGCATGTACTTCGTCATCAGTAGGATGGCGCATTTTGCTGAATTAATGAAAACTTTATTTCTTATGAG
The DNA here is from genome assembly GCA_001642375.2 of Mentha longifolia. Taxonomy (NCBI): domain Eukaryota; kingdom Viridiplantae; phylum Streptophyta; class Magnoliopsida; order Lamiales; family Lamiaceae; genus Mentha; species Mentha longifolia. Next base: position 39,594,972 of record CM038112.1, on the reverse strand, counting down.
AAATTTGTTTCCCTTTTTGTAGTCTTCTCCGTCTCCGAAACTTTTCGACGCCTCTCCTTACGTAGCACAAATCGATAATTTACTTCGAACTCTTGAAGCCAAAAATAGCGAAATTCTTCATTGGAAAGACCAAGTGGGCTAATTGAACATGAAACCGAAGTGAAGCTGCAAGCCAGTCAGATTAAATCGGATGGGTTGCAGGCTCAATTGCTCGAGCTGAAGGAGAAGCATAATAGACTTAAGGAAAAGGCCAAGCGCACCGAAGAAGAATTCCTTGAGTACGAATCAATTATCCGCCGAAGCGGGAAGCCTACTATTGCCGAGGTCTTGGCCAAGGTGGATGAAAAAAGAGAGTGGCTGCAGCGTTTCCGGCGTGATTATGGCGAGGACTCTTGGGAGTACCGGGGGTTGGTTGACGAGATAGTCGAAGCCATCAACTCGTATGAGATTGTAAAAGCTCGTCGGCCTAAACTGCTTCAATACTTAACCGCTGATACGAGCTCTTCGAGTTCGGCGAACTCTGATCCGAATCCGGGAATTCTAGAAGCAGCCTCAAGGGCTTTCTTGGAAGGTCCGCGTGAGCAACCTCGCTTTCCAGGGGTATCCCGAGTTCCTGCTCGAAACCTGGGTAATAGAGTTTCAGTAGGACGAGGACGAGGACGAGCTCGAGGTTCTGTGGCAAGGAACCCGAATCGAGCTTTGGTTGGCCGAGGCCGAGGTCGAGGCTTTTCTGCGCTTAGGGGCCGAGGTATTGCTCCTATTGATTACATTATGGGTTTGCCTTCACCTCCGGCTAGGCAGAGTTTTGCCGATAGATGGTTTAACTGTAGCAAGCCTTCGAGCTCAACGGCACCTCCTTGATGTAATCGTCCTTGTAATTGTAATCATTCCTTATATGGAGTAATGAAATTGTATTTTATATCGTGGCCCCTTTTATTAAATAATAAAGTTTGGGCTCTTATACAGCTTACTTCATGGGAAGATGAAGTTTTACCTTTCATGACCCACCTCATCCTTAGACGTAATTCGGTCCTTTATGATGAGGTATTGGCCTTTTTCGGCTCACCTCGTCAGATGATGAGGTTTCGGCCTTTGTTTGGCTCACCTCGTCAGATGACGAGGTTTCGGCCTTTGTTTGGCTCACCTCGTCATATGACGAGGTTTCGGCCTTTGACAAACCCATTCACGTCAAAAGACAAGGTAAGGGTTTTATAGTTCCTTGTTTGTCGAATTTATCGATAGGGGTGGTCCCCTTACGCGCGTTTAGTTTTATCCGTGACGGATATTGACTTACCCTCGTCAGGGTTTTAAGAACAAAGGTGAGATACTTTACATTAGTGGAAAGGCGACATGCAGAATGAAATATGCAAGACCGAAGTTTAAAGAAAAAATGAACTTCATTGATAATAAAAAATAAAATAATAATGATAATAAAAAAAAAAAAAACAAAATTAAAGATAGAATAGCAGGACGACCTGACTCAGGACCTATATGAACTAACCAACTTTAAACTCAATCCCTTCCACTTATGCGAAATATCTCTTTAAATGAGAAATATGCCATGTTCAGGGTATTAGCTCACCGGATAAATGGGCGAGCTTGTATGATCCTTTTCCGAGGACTTCCTCGACTCGGTAAGGTCCTTCCCATGTGGCTTCCAACTTGCCGAGCCTCTCTGCTTTACTGACCTCATTATTCCTAAGTACGAGGTCGCCTACTTGAAACTGCCGATACTTCACTCTTTGGTTGTAATACCGAGCTACTTGCTGCTTGTACTTAGCTTCTCTTATGTAAGCTAGCTCTCGCTTCTCTTCCAACAGATCCAGGTCGGCTCGAAGCCCTTCCTCATTGGCTTCGGTTGAGAAGTTAAGTGTGCGATGGCTCGGCAAGCCGATCTCTACTGGGATCACTGCCTCGGTTCCATACACCAAGCTATAAGGTGTTTCTCCATTCGAGGTCTTGGGAGTTGTCCGATATGACCATAGGACTTGGGGTAGATTTGCTGCCCAATCTCCTTTGGCTTTGTCAAGACGAGTTTTGAGTCCCTTCAGAATTGTTCTGTTTGTAACTTCGGTCTGGCCATTCGCTTGAGGATGAGCAACTGAAGTGAATTTTTGCTGAATATGAAGCCCTTCGCACCATTCTCTGAATACTCGGTCTGTGAACTGTGTTCCGTTATCCGAGATGAGGATGTGAGGTACGCCGAAGCGACAAACCACGTTCTTCCAGATGAAGTTTAAGGCATTCTTGCTCGTAATCTTCGCCAAGGGTTCAGCCTCGACCCACTTAGTAAAGTAGTCGATAGCTACGATGAGAAACTGGATCTGTCCAGGAGCTTTGTCGAATGGTCCGACGATGTCGACTCCCCATTGCACGAATGGCCAGGGGCTTTGCATGCTTATAAGGTCGGCCTGTGGTAACTTCGGCACTGTCGCATGGATCGGCACTTCGGGCATTTTCTGACAATGTCGATTGCATCTTGTAACACTGTAGGCTAGTAGTATCCCCACCTCATTATCTTTCGTGCTAGTGCTCGAGCTCCGATGTGACTCCCACAGGCTCCTTCATGCACCTCCCTTAGTGCATAATTTGCTTCATTTGGTCCGGCACATCGTAAAAGGGGTTGGAGATACGATCTCCGATAGAGCACTCCTTGCTCCAGGGTGTACTTTGGGACTTTGCTGAGGAGTTTCCTAGCTTCCCCCTTTTCTAGATAAGCTCGGTAGGGAGTCATCCAGTTCGGCTCGTCCTCCTGTATGAGGTTTAGCTCGGCTTCTTCAATGCTTCGAAGTTTGACTTCTTCTACAGGCGAGTTGGTTGAGGATGAAGCCAGTTTGCTTAAGGCGTCAGCTCGGTTATTTTCTCCTCTAGGAATCCGCCGCAGCTCGAAGTATTCGAAACCTTCTTGCAGACTTTTTGCCTTTTTTAGATACTTCTTCATTCTGTCCTCATTTGCTTCATACCTGCCTAGCATGTGGCTCACAATGACTTGGGAGTCACTATGAACTTGGACGGCTCGTATATGCAATGACTGAGCCAGGCGGAGTCCAGCAATTAGCGCTTCGTACTCGACTTCATTATTCGTCGTTGGGAAGCTAAACCGAAGTGCGTACGTTATCTCCGTTCCATCCGGACTGAGTAACATCACTCCTGCTCCGCTGCCGGTATGACCTGAAGCACCATCTACATAGACTTTCCAGCAGTCTGTTGGAGGTTTTTTAGGCTGTTCGACTTCGGCTTTGCTTGAGGGGAATTCGTCCTTCTTTGGCACTTCGGAAAATTTGGTCTCTACCAAGAAATCTGCTAGGGCTTGTCCTTTTATGGCTTGCCGAGGACAGAAATTTATTTCATGCTCACCAAGTTCGACTGCCCATTTTGCAATTCTACCTGAGGCTTCAGGTTTAGTCAATACTTGGCGAAGTGGCAGGTCGGTCAAAACTTGTATGGTGTGTCCTTGAAAATATGGTCTCAATCTTCTAGCAGCATTTACCAGTGCAAGAGCGACCTTTTCCAATGGCTGGTACCTTGTCTCCGGTCCTTTCAGAGCTCGACTAATAAAATAAACAGGAAGCTGCCGACGTCCTTCATCCCGAACTAGCACAGCACTTATGGCTTCATCCGCCGCTGTGAGGTATAGGGAGAGGACCTCTCCATCTTTTGGGACAGACAAAGTCGGGAGCTTGGCTAGGTACTTCTTCAGCTCTTCGAATGCCGATCTGTGCTCGCCATTCCATTCGAAGTCAGGTGCTTTCTTGAGGATTTTGAAGAATGGGAGCTGCTTTTCGGCGGCTTTAGATAAAAAACGACTTAGCGCTGCCAAACAGCCCGTTAGCTGATGCACATCGTGAATAGTTTTTGGGATCTTCATTTCCTGGACAGCTCGGACTTTTGCGGGATTGGCCTTCAAACCTACCTGCGATACCCAGCACCCTAAAAATTTTCCTGATCGAACCATAAAGGTACATTTCTCGGGGTTGAGCTTCAGATTCACTTTCCGAAGTAGGCCGAAGACGACTTTGAGGTCATTAACGCAGGTCGCTGGTTCCCTACTTTTGACGACAATGTCATCAACATAGACTTCCACAATCTTTCCAATGTGTTGTTGGAATATCTTGTCGACCATCCTTTGATAGGTTGCTCCCGCGTTTTTAAGCCCAAACGGCATCTTCTTGTAGGCGAAGACGCCAAAATCTGTGATGAAAGCTGTTTTCGGTGCATCCTCCTCGCTCATCAGGACTTGATGATATCTTTTGTATAGATCTAGGAAGCTGAAGACCTTGTGACCCACCAGGGCTTCTACTTTCTTGTCAATGTTGGGCAAAGGGTAGCAGTCCTTTGGACAATGTTTGTTAAGGTCAGTATAGTCGATGCACATCCGCCAACCTCCTTGTTGTTTTTTGACCATGACCGGGTTGGCTATCCACGTCGGATATTTGACTTCAAATAGAATGTCGGCTCTTCGGAGCTGTTGCACCTCGTCATAAATGGCTTGACTTCGTTCCGCCGTGAAGACTCGTTGCTTCTGCTTTATTGGCTTCACCTCGGGGTCGATATTCAGCCGGTGAGTGATAATGTTGGGCGCCACTCCGGTCATGTCAAGGGGTGTCCAGGCAAAAACATCTTTGTATTCCCGAAGAAGTTGGACGATCTGCCGGTGAAGTTCGGCACCTCCTGCGAAGCCTACTTTGACGACCTTAGTTAGGTCGTCTTCGTAGAGTACTATGCTTTTCACCGGCTCATCTGATGCGGATTCTTGCTCCTGCCTCAACTCTTCGGGTAACTGTAATTGCTATGCTTGAGAGTTTTGAGGTGTCCTGGCACCTCGTAGTACGATCTGCATGCACTCCTTTGCTCGCTTTTGGTCACCTCGAACCACGATCACCCCGTTTTTTGACGGGATTTTGATCGTTAAGTGATATGGCGAACAAATCGCCTTCACCCCCACCAGCCAATCCCTTCCGAGTATAACATTATATGGAGAATCCGCTTTAACAATGAAGAAATTGATGACCTTAGTGGTTGATAAAGGGTGAATCCCCACTGTGACGGGTAGTTGTATGACCCCTTCCGTTTGCGTCTCCTGTTGGACGAAGCTCTTTAGCGGGACTGGTGCTGGTGCGAGCTGCGTCCTCTCCACTCCGAGCTGGTCGAAGCAACTCTTGAAGAGGATGCTGACCGAGGCTCCGGTATCGACGAAAATTCGTCGTACGAGCTTATTGGCCACCCCGGCTTCGATCACTATTGCATCCTGATGGGGCATAATAGGTGGCACTGGATCTTGGTCCGAAAAAATAACCACTTCGTCCTTCTTGAACCTTTTTGGAAAGGTTCGCCTTGTTGCGGACATCGAGCCTCGGCTTTTAACGACGACTTCGTAGCTCCCTGTGGGAGTCCAGTAATAGCTTGTACGACCCCATCATACTGAGGCTGGTCCTCGCCTTCGCCATCCTCGCGCTTCGGCTTTTTGTCGGCCTGGGGGCCGCAGTTATTCCCCCCCTATTTTGTCTCGTTCTTTTGTTGTTCTGGGGTCGGCCTTCATTCTGGTTGCGATTTTGGTACCTTTTAAGCATACCATCACGTACCAACTTCTCAATATCTTCGGCTAAGTTCCAGCACTCTTCTGTATCATGGCCATAGTCTTCATGGAATCGGCAGTACTTATCCCTGGATCGGCGGTTTGTCTTTGATTTTGACATTGGCTGAGGCTTCTCAAACATGTTGGTATGTAGCTCATAGATCTCTGTCCTCGGCTTTGTCAATGGGGAAAATCGGTCCTTTTCTTGATTCGGCCTAGGTCCAAGTCTGGATTCAATTGGGGTGCGCTGAAGTCTATCGAGAGCGCTTCGTCGACCTTGACTTCGGTCATTACGGTCTTCCTTCCTCTGATCTGACGGTTCGGTCCTGTCAGTTTCGCGCTTGCGCCTGTCGGCCTCATTAGCTTTAGCGAACTGATCAGCTATGTTCCATAGTTGCCTCGCAGTGCGGGGCTCGTTTCTTACGAGCTCCCTGAATAGGGCACCTGACTGAATAGCATTTTGGAAAGCTGAGATAAGGACCTCATCCGTCAGACGATCGACCTTTAGGCTTTCTTCATTGAACCTGGTCATGAAGTCGCTAATAGACTCACCTCGTCTTTGTCTAATCGTGAGAAGATGTGCCGCGGTAGTTTTTGCCTCGGCTTTCTGGAAAAATCTCCTTTCAAAAGCCTCCATCAGCTCGTCGTAGGACCCAATACTGCGAGACGGCAGGCTATCGAACCACATTCGTGCGTTGTCTATCAGCAACTCTGGGAAAACTTTACACATGTAAATATCATCACCGAGCCCCTGGTTGACCATGTTGTACTGAAATTGAAACAAGAAGTTCCTTGGGTCGCACGACCCATTATACGGCTTAACCGGCGGAACTTTATACGAAGTCGGGAGAGGAGTGTAGAGGATTCGGTTAGTGAAGGGCGTAGAGATTCTCCCATATACGCCAAACCTTCCCCCGTGGTAATTGGCCTCGTCCCGACGAGGTGGAAGTAAGTCGCGCCGAGGTGATTCAGCTTGACGACGAGGTGAATCAACACGGCGATGGGGTGAGACCACATCGTGCCGAGGTGAGATGCGATCCTGGTTCTTCTGGCGATCATCAGCAAATCGCCTGGGGGGAAATCTGGCGTCTCGTGTGCCTAGGATTCGAATACTGGGAGACTTTGCCCGGTGTTTCGATCTGGATGTCGCCTCGTGCTCTCGACGATCGCTGTGCGGAGGTTGGCCTCCTTCACAATCGCGATCTCTTTGCTGCTTAGCAAATTTTAAGAAATCATGCCTATTGTTTGCTAGATACGCCTTTACTGCATCATCAAACTCTTGTTGGAAGTTTGAAAAGTCATCCTCCTTGCTGCTGCCGCGACCTTCTTTTTCGCGGCCGAACTTATCCACCGAGACATCAGCGACGTGACCCTCTGGGGTTTTGTCTTTCTCAGGTTCTTTTCCGGGTCGTCTGTTTACCGGTGGATTCTGGTCCTGCATCTGGCTTGTTTCAGCCGCTGGAACATCGTGACTGGTCCGGTGATTCTCCCTTTCTTTGTTGGCAGCAGCAGTCGCTCGTGTTTGTCTCGTCATCGTGACTTGTTGCCTTGAAAACGTTTAATTGGAATTCACAAATTCAAGATGCGGTTTCCCACAGACGGCGCCAATGATGAAACTTGCTTTTCAAGGATGATTTGTGCACGAAAACAAAGAATTAACAGAGCAGAAAATAGAAGGACACAATGAGATTTACGTGGTTCGATCTATCGGAATAGATCTACATCCACGGAGCAAAAGAGAGTATGGCTATTATTACTAGTATGCGTGTAGCTTTACAAAGATTGTCCTCCCCCTCCATCTATTCTAAGCCTCCATTTATAGGTAATTACATGGAGTTTAACTATAATACAAAGTCTTCTCCTATTTGGACTTGGACTCTTTGGCTTGATCTCCTCCTTTATGGATAAACACCGAGCTTCTAGATCTCTCTTAGAGCTTGAGCTGTAATCGATGTAGGAGTGTAGAAGTCTCTTATTTCGAGTTGGGCCGAACTGCATAGGCCGAGCTTAACTGTCGGGGCCCAATTATATTGGGCCTGATACTTGGGCCTAGTAGTTAGGCCATATCCTATCAGATCTTATTATATCTATGCCATTAAGTTCTTTATGATTTGGGATAGTAACCGTACACTATCAACATTCAACTTGAAGTAATAGATTTGTATTTTCCGAAAAGTTGTGTCCTTTCACAGAAAATAATAAATAAATAAATAAGCAAAAAATAAAAAAATAAATTAAAAAAATTCAAATTTACAGAAGTACTCTTCGTATTTCGCTTTTATTTTATATAATAGATACTCGTACTCTTCGGAGTAGATATTTCTCCTCTTTGTAGTTTGTGCTGCCATTACATTTCGTTCCATTGTTGTGATTTCATCTCATACGATCATACGAACCTTCTCATTCGAAACCGTAGCTTTCCACCTCCATCTCTACCTCCGCCGCCGCCGCCGTCGACGCCGCGCCGTTCCTTATGGAAGGGATTGGGGATCCGCATTCGACCACCGCTCTCACTACAACTGAAGAAGATGGAAATACATCATCGGTATCCGATCATTATATCTCTATCTTTCTGCTCTGATTTTGTGGACCAATTGCTGCCTCCTTAGCTTTTTGGTCAATTAATTAATTATGCGTGAAATTTCGAATATGTTTGATTTTGAGGAACTGCATTTGATTTAATGTGCAGGCGGTTGTTAGCAAGAACCCTAGAAGTGGGTTTCCACCGACAAACACAAGCATAGATGCCCCACTTGAGGAGCTTCTATCGGAAATTCTGGTGCGCGTTCCAGCTGAAGACATCGAGGAGAGAGCAAGGTTTCTGTACAATCCATCGCCGTGCTTTCGTCACTGCTCACTTTCACCGCTCTAGCACTATCTCTAGTCATGGACTTCTTCTCTCAAGGGGGACTGAGCATCGCCCGGCTTTCGTGGCTGCAAAACAAGGTGGCGGAGGAATTGAGGTATCCGAGTTAAGTTACAATTTCAGATCATGGATCACGAGTAGCTGTAATGGTTTGATTTTGGCCTCTGATGAACATCAACTCTTTATTGTGAATCCTGCGACAAAATGTTGCTTCGATATCCCCATGTTTTCTGCTGGTGAAGGAAGGATAGGTTTGGGCATAGCATATAGTGCAACATTTTATTCTGATGACTATCTAATGCTACCAAAATGTAATATATTAACTGTTGGAGTCGACAACACTTGGAGGCATGTTGCCACGCAGCATTTATCCTTTGAATCTGGCTGGATTCTCCTCAACGATCCGTTCATCGCTGAAGGTTTTATGCACTGGGCTTATTATAATAGTAATGCTGTTTTGACTATGAATGTGGAGACTGAAGTTTTTGCAGAGACCCCTGCCCCTCTTGCTCCTGTAGAGTATCGAGTTAAAGGATTTCAGTATGCGTACATGTCAACTGGGAGGAATCTATCTGTGTTATTTTCTTGTGGAAAACCGTCGTGGGAAGTTTGGGAGTTGAAAAGCGAAACTGGAAAATGGAGCAAGCTGCTGCCCGACATCGACTGTAAATCCAAAATCAAACAGTTTGGTTGGAAAGATGAGGTTTTCCTCATACCTAATGGTTGGGTTAAATACCCAGAGGTCATGCTCTTCTTTTCCAGTCACGCGATTGATTTCTCTTGCCTTATCTACAATCTTGATAACGATGAAATGGACTCCGTCATGTTACCACTCCCTTCTACTATCAAACTTATGGTGCATAGGAAGAGCCTGTTATGCTTGAGTTCAGGGATTGTATTCTCCTCTCAGTCACTGTGTGTTTGGAGGAGGGATCTTTTGATGGCAACAACTAACAATTAGTATTAATTTTGTATAATCTAATCAAGTTTGTAGATCTACTTCAGTGGACTTGTTTCTTTCTACAGTATGAAATTCTGATTTGGCAAGTGAAAAAGGAAGCTTCTTCCAATTGCCATGATTAATTCACAATAACACTTGGATCTTGCTTCTACATTTATAGCTTCATTTTATGAAGGTTTTTTGTTGATAGTTTGTTTGGCCACGTTTAGTGCTACTATAGTTAAATGAAAAGGGCCAGTTCAGTAAGCTATTTATCAACCTACAAAGCAAAATATGTTGGCCAATGATATGATGCGATCATACAATTTGTATCTTGTTCATTGTATGACTACAAAGTAAGATATTTTAGAAAATAATGAGATCATACAATTCTTGAGAACAAAAATACATAGATGAAGCAGGTACCTATTCTATAAGAGTACTAAGTTGGAGGTCGTAGTCAAATTGCAGCTCCTCCTGAAGCTGAGTTGTTGATTCCACAACAGAATCGTTGCACCATTCTAACTCGATTAATTGGAGCATTTAGATTTCTTCAATGGAGCAGGGAAGTTCCTCAAGCTCAGAGTAAGAGTAACAGATTTGTCTTGACACTTCAAAATATTACACAGCCACACAGTGTTAGCTTCCTGAGGTTACGAGGAAATCAGGGGCGTGGGCAATCATTTTCTTCGTACAACTCGAAGCGCATCTTAGTGTTTCGAGTTTGTGAAGGTGGCTTAGATCAACTTCATGAAGGAAAGATATCGCTATAGATTCTTAACTTTCTAATAATTTTTAATGATCTCGAGCTTGCTCTGTGTTCCGGTCAGTCGATCCTTCAACTCTAACTAATCTTCGTTTCGAACTCGGATCATGCGATGAAGAAGCACCACCACTACTTAGATGAACTTCCACTCGGCATGTTCTTTCCTTCCATGAGCTTCACCACTTGTGTGATAGAGTATAATATCTTTTATATTTGTATTAGAATATTTTTCTAGATTAGAGTTTATTTTATTATCTTTTCCTCTAGTTAGCAGCGTATATATCCGTAGCAAAGATTGAGAAATCTTATATTATTTTGTATTCTAGTATTAGGTTTAGTTGTGTATAAATATCCTTGTGATTAATGAGAATCTTAACAATTCACAATTTATAATTGTTCTATATGGTATCAGCCTTCTGATCCAAAGCCTAAGCTCCGCTACCATAGCCGTCACTCTTTGTTCTCCATGGCATCTACTACAGTCACTACTATCCCTGATAACACCACTACCACACCTCAGTTACTCAATATCTCTCACTAGAATATCTTGAAGCTTACATCTACCAATTATCTTGCCTGGAAACTCCAGATCGAAGCCATTCTTATCGGCTATGATCTCTTTAAATATGTTGACGGCTCTCACCCCTGTCCGTCATCCACCATTACATCTGAGAACGGTAATGTTCCCAACCCTGCATCTCTTTTGGATTCGACAAGATAAACTACTCTTTGGTGCTCTCGTTGGATCCATCTCTGCTCCCATTATTCCTCTTATCCAACAGTCAGAAACATCACGTGCTGCTTGGAAAACTCTTGCTAATACCTACGCTCGTCCGTCTCGTGGGCATGTTAAACAAATTAAGGATCAACTTCGTCGTGCTACAAAGGGCACTCAATCAATCTCAGAATTTATGCAGTTTGTTAAGGGACGATCCGATGAACTCGCTGCTCTCGGCAAACCCCTTGACCATGAGGATCTTATTGAAACTGTTCTCCAAAGTCTAGACGATGATTATCGTCATTTGATTGATGCCATTGAAGGCCGTGACACTCCAATCTCTTTTGATGAACTTCATGAAAAACTTATAACTCTTGAACTTTTTCTCAAACAAGCACAGACGACCACCTTCTCGCATCCAATTACTGCAAATGTGGCTGCCTCTCGGAATTATTCCCCTCAGCACCACCCGACACAGAGGTCTCCAAACAATAGTCGTCAACTTGGCTCCTCCCAACAAACGCAATTTGGTGCACCTCGTCCTCAACACCAAAACAATCATAACTATCGGCAACCCCGTCCTTATCTCGGCAAGTGTCAAGGATGTCGTGAACAAGGCCACGCTGTGGCTCACTGCCCCTCATTTCAGCTAGTGCCTGCTGTAACTCGCTCATCAAACTCTTCTCACACGAAGAAATCGTAGCAACCACAAGCTTATGCTGCTTCTATGGCCGACTCGAACACACAACCTTGGCTCATTGATAGTGGTGCTTCTCACCATGTGACCAATGATCTTCAAAATCTCTCACTCCACTCACCAGATGAGGGCACATATGATATTGTCATAGGTGATGGAACAGGTTTACACATATCCAAGACTGGTTACACCTCTTTTTCTACTCCATCTCGCAGCTTTCATCTTAATGATGTTTTGCTTGTTCCTCACATGAAACGAAATTTGATTTCTATATCTAAATTTTGCACCATAATCATGCTTCCATTGAATTTTTACCATCTTCTTTTCGTGTGAAGGATCTGTTGACTGAGGCGACGTTGGTCGAACGAAAGTCTAAAGATGGGGTTTATGAATGGCCAGTCTCAAATGTTGTTTCGCGTCCCTCTGCTCACCATTCACTCAAGGTCTCATTGTGCGATTGGCATCATCGTTTGGGTCACCCTTCAGAGTCTATTCAGCGTCATATCTTGTCTCGTTTTTCATTAGATTCAGTCTCTCACAATAGTTTCCATTGTAATGCTTGTCTTTGCAATAAGAGTCATAAGTTGCCCTTCTCAAAATCAACAATTGTCTCTTGTTCACCCCTTCAAATAGTATTTTCAGATTTTTGGACTTCTCCTATGCATTCTATTGATGGATACATATATTATGTCATATTTGTAGATCATTTTACGCATTATATATGGTTGTATCCCATGAAGAAAAAATCTGAAGTTGCCATTATCTTTCCTCAATTTAAAGCTTTAGTTGAGAACTTTTTCAAGCTGAAAATTGTTACTCTATATTCTGATAATGGCGGAGAGTACATTGGTTTCCGAAACTATCTTGCCACACAAGGGATCTCTCACCCCACCTCACCTCCACACACCCCTGAGCATAATGATTTCTCTGAGCGTCGACACTATCACATTGTTGAGACAGGATTATCTCTTTTAACCAAAGCTTATCTCCCACATACTTACTAGTCATTTGCTTTTCTTACAGCAGCGTATCTCATTAACCGTCTACCCACACCAACTCTCGATATGTCATCCCCATATCTCCAGATTTTTGGTTCTCCACCAAACTATCGCAAACTACGAGCCTTTGGTTGTCTTTGCTATCCATGGCTGCGTCCCTACTCCTCTCATAAGTTGTCTAGTCGGTCGACGCCCTGTGTATTTCTTGGCTATGCCCTTCATCAAAGTGCTTATTTATGTTATGATTATGTAGCTCATAAAATGTTTGTCTCTCGTCATGTTCGATTCTTAGAAAATGTATTTCCTATGTCTCAACTTGATCAGTCTCCATTTTTGTAGGTGTTTGAGTTGTACTTTGGAGGGTGAACACTTTTGGATTCATCTTCGCTACAAACTATGTCCCCCCGTAAGGGGTTGATTATATTAATATATATCTGATGTTTCTTTAAAAAAAATTAAAAAATTAAAAAAAAAACTTGATCAATCTCCAGTTCAACCCCTTGAGCCCATAAGTACTGATTGGCTATCTCCAGATATCATCATAACACATTCATCTACTCCATCTGCAAGTTCTTCACAGCTCCCTCGACAACTACCTCCATATCGATGGAATCTCAGGTAACCTCTACTCCACCCACAGATATTCCATCTCTGATACTGATTCTGAATCTTTCCATATATCTCACCCTACTTCACAACCAGAAACCGCATCTCACAACTCATCTCGTACATCTCCTATTATTACCCGTTCTCGCAATAATATTTTCAAACCCAAAATAAAAACTGTGTCTCTCCACCTAGCTAGCCCAAATTCTTGAACCCACTTGTGTCACTCAAGCTATGAAAGATCATCAATGGCATCAAGCCATGTCCTCTGAGTTTGATGCTTTGGTCAAAAACGGAACTTGGGAGCTTGTTCCTCCTGCAGGAGTAGAGAATATAGTGGGTTGTAAATGGATCTTTCGCATTAAGCGTCACTCTGATGTTTCTGTTGATAGGTACAAATCTTGACTCGTCGCCAAAGGGTTTCACCAACGTCCGGGAGTCGACTACACCGAAACCTTTAGCCCGGTGGTCAAGCCTGTTACAGTTAGAGTGGTTTTTTCTTTAGCTGTCAGTAAGGGGTGGATCCTTCGTCAACTCGATGTTAGTAACGCCTTTCTTCAAGGCACACTTATTGATGATGTCTATATGGCTCAACCACAGGGATTTGTAGATTCTGATCGTCCTCACCATGTTTGCAAACTTCGCAAGGCTATTTATGGACTTAAACAGGCTCTTCGCCTAAATCTAAGATTTATTAGCTCGTACTAAGATGACTGATGCCCGGCCAGTTGCCACTCTATTAGCTATTTCACCTACTCTTACACTTCACGCAGGCACGGTAGTAACGGAGCCTGGTGAATTTCGAACTGTGGTTGGAAGTCTTCAATATCCTTCTCTCACTCGCCCAGACATTGCATACACTGTCAACAAGCTCTCTCAATTTATGCATTGCCCCACTACAGAGCATTGGAATGAAGTTAAACGTCTTCTTCGCTATCTATGCGGAACTATTCACTATGGTATAATGCTTCGTCGACAGTCTCCGCCTGATATTCATGCATACTCCGATCCTGATTGGGCTGGAAATAAAGATGATTACACTTCTACTAGTGCATATATTATCTACATGGGTCGCAATCCTATTTCATGGAGTTCGAAAAAGCAATCCATAGTTGCTCGCTCCTCCACAGAGGCTGAGTATCGCTCTGTTGCTTCTACAGCTGCTGAGGTATGTTGGGTCACTTCTCTTCTCAGTGAACTTGGTCTTGCTCCATCACAGCCACCTGTCATCTATTGTGATAATGTTGGTGCTACAAATCTGTGCTCCAATCCTGTTTTTCATTCCCGCATGAAACACGTGGCACTCGACTTTCATTTCAACCTTCAACTTGTGCAAGATGGTGTCATTCGTGTCACACATGTTTCATCTATTGATCAATTAGCAGATGCTCTTACTAAACCGCTTTCCCGTTCTCGTTTCCAGACTCTGCTTTTCAAGATTGGAGTCCACTCTCGTCCCTCCATCTTGCAGGGGGATGATAGCGTATAATATCTTTCATATTTGTATTAGAATATTTTCCTAGATTAGAGTTTATTTTATTATCTTTTCCTCTAGTTAGCAGCGTATATATCCGTAGCAAAGATTGAGAAATCTTGTATTATTTTGTATTCTAGTATTAGGTTTAGTTGTGTATAAATATCCTTGTGATTAATGAGGATCTTAACAATTCACAATTTATAATTGTTCTATATTGTGTTCCATTATAATATCAAGTTCTTTCATTACTTGTTGCAGATCAACTTTATATAAATAATTTTAACTAAATGACAAAAATGAAGTAACCTAAAATTTGGGTATTTCGATGCAGTTAACCTCACTTTAATCTCAAAACTATGTAAAATACATATGTCAAAGCAATTTTAGACAAACTCAAAATATTTATTGACATTTTAATATTTTATGATTTACTCCCTCCATTTCACCCAATTTGACACATTTGTTTTTGGGACTTTCTGGCACGTTTTTCCACGCTTTTTGATGATGAGTTTTAAAATGGATTTTTAAAAATTTCTTTCTTTTACGGGATACTACGACATTTACTATGATATATGATTTATAGTTCAATTTTAATTATTATTACTTCATATGTGCCACTTTTAACGGGCCAGACACTCTTTTATCATTAAGAGTGGCATTCTCCTTTATTAAATTCTCTAATTTCAAATTTCGTGGGCACATTTTTATTTTTGTTCAATCAAATAGAGGAATTGCTATACATGATTTTTATTTTTTTTTCGTATTTGACACTACATTTAATATTTAGGCGTTTGTGGAGAGGGAACTCCACAAACGTAGATTCCTTACTATTGTTCGATATTCTAATTCGCATTTCAGTTGAAGATCAGATTCAGGGCCATTCCTTACCATTCGAGTGTTTGATTAATAAATACTAACAATGACGTTTAATTTTCATTACAAAATCTATATAACACCTATTAACATAAACATATATTCACCTAGTACGTACACATAAAAATCTAAATGGACAGAGTTTAGAGACAATCAAATCTACACTTTAATAATCTCAATATTGAGCAAAATATAAGCGTCTCAAGGATTAAGTAGGAATGTATTTGACTAAGGCGGAGTCCCAATGAATAGATTTTGCCTGGCAGAATGAAGAATTTTGATGGCGCGTGCATGAGTTTTTGAATAAATGAATTTTTCTTGGGATAATTTTACTTTATGACCCAAATTTTCAATAATTTTTATTTATGACCCCAACTTCAACTCTTTTCAAAATGTCCTTAACTTTTACATATTTTTTGATTTATGACCACAATTTTAACTTTTTTCAAAAATATCCTGAACTTACAACATACTCCAGAAGCTGACTCGACTCGTCGGATAAATGAAGTGGATTTTTTTTGTACACATCACTTTAAAACACTCGTAAAAAAAATTCACAAACTTAATTCTCGTATCAAATCTAAATAAAAAATAAAAAAATCTACCCCTCCCTCTTTCTCTCTACCCTAGTAATATCCTCCTCAATACTCATAAGATTACGAGCTGTAAGAGAGAAAGAGGGAGGAGCATGATTTTTCTTTTTAGATTTAGTAAGAGAATTAAGTTTGTGAAATTCTTTTTTTTATGGCGTTTTAAAGTGATGTGGACAAAAAAAAATCAACTTCATTTATCCGACGAGTCAAATCAGCTTTGGGGCTGCCGAAACAAAAGACGGGTCATTTTTAAAAAAATATGTTGAAAGTTCAAGGACATTTTTCAAAAAACTTGAAGTTGTGGTCATAAATCAAAAGATATGTTGAAGTTCAGGACATTTTTGAAAAAAAAATTGAAGTTGGGTCATAAATAAAAAAATAGTTGAAAATTTGGGCCATAAAGTATGATTAACCCATTATTCTTCTGTTTTGTGGTCGTGGAGGATTGAACCCGGGAGGAATAGAATAACGGGATCTGCATTTTATTATTAGTTTTAATCGTAGCCATTGATTTTGTATCTTATCCATGGTCACGATGGTGCACACGTAGGATTAGATATTTGGTGAATAAGTTGTATTCTCTCCGTCCATGATCTTTGGACCAAAAATTTCGGCACAGAGTTTAGTGTGTTTTGATGATGTGTTAATAAGTTAAAGTATTAAAAGTAGAATAATTATGAGCTCATCTAATATATTAAAGTGTTTATATTGTGGGGCCTACTACTAAAAATTGAAAGGCTCTAACGATGGTGGACATCCCGATATATTGATAAGGTCTAAAGATCGTGGTGGAGAAGGAGTAGTATAAATAGCTAGAGGTTGAATTCTTGTACTGATTTTGATTGAACTTTTACTGAAATACATGAAATGAATTTCTTTTGCTTTTCGTACAATTTCTTATCTAAAATATCTCTAGAATTCTTCATGTTATCAATGAGCCAGAGCTCTTCGATTTGAATTTTTCTTTGAATTTCTTTTGGTTTTCATTCAAAATTTCCACACGAAACATTCGATCTAGTAATTTATGTTTGAAATGGTGAAAGGAAGGATCAGCAATGGAATGAACTCTTTCAAGGTGAAGGATCTGGTTACAATTGCAATCCGCGAAACGATAAGAGGAGATATGTAGATCCATAAACTGAAGATGAAGAGAAGGTTTTTCACAAATGAATTTGGATTTGTTCCATTGCAACCGAAGTAGATTGAAGAAATTCTTTATCTCCATCCCTCCGACCACCCAGGAATGCATATGGTATCTGCTCCATTGATGGCAATCAACTTAATGAACTGGAGCCGCTCAGTTCGGCGAGCACTTGGAGCAAAAAGTAAGCTCAAGCTCCTAGACGGTACGCTGCCTGAACCTGATCCTAGTGTTAGCTACTATAAACATTGGTTAAAAACTGATTATATGATCTCGCTATAGATTATAAATTCTATCTCAAAAGAGTTGGTTAATGCATGTTTTGCGTATTGATAGTACTAGGAAGCTTTGGCATGCTTTAACATTGCGGTTTGGACATCGTAACGGTCCTAAGATATATAAATTGCAACGAGAAGTTTTTGGTTATTCACAAGAGAGTCAATCTATAGTGAAGTATTTCAATAATCTAGCTGCACTTTGGGACAAATTGGATTGTAGTTGTAGTGCAAAACATAAGGTAGCTAAAAGAGAAGAGCAACAAAAAATGATCAAGTTCTTACATGGATTGACTAGTATTTTTGAAAGAGCCCGAAGCCAAATTTTATTGTTAGATCCATTGCCTACTGTGGATAGGGCATACTCTATGATCATACAAGTGGAAGATGAACTATCTCTGAATAATGGTTTGTCTGAATATGATGGCTATGAACGTTGGTGAGAATTATCCATACCAAAATCAGGCTTGTGCAATAGGTGGTAAACCACCTCAGTTTAAAAGGAGATTATAAAAGGAGGAAAAAAAGAGGTTGAAGTGTAGGCACTGCAATGAATCAAGACAAGAGACAGATGAGTGCTTCAAACTGCATGAGGTACCAAAATGGTATAGAAAGTATAAAAAAATAGAGAGAAATATCAAGCCAATTATGCAGAGAATGGAGATGAAACTGCTTCATCTTATGGTGGACTTGAGTACAAAAATAATGGGATGGATATGTCCAAGGTTATACAGGCAAGGAGTACTAAGTATATGAATGCTTATGGTAATCAAAATGGAGGGACAGTACAAGGCAAGAATGATGTCAATTTGGAACAGAAGAATGAAGAAGGAGCCTAGTTCTTTGATGGATACTTTGCATTCATCATAGTCCCTAGTACGGAGAGAAATGTTGGATATATAGTTGACAAGGGCTAGCATACATATTTGCTCAAATCCAGATTTGTTGATATCTATTTTTCAATTAGATGAGCCTGTGAGAATACATCTACCAGATAGGAGTTCAAGGTCATTTTCTTATGGAGGTGCAACAAGATTAAATAAGGACATTGTTCTTGATGAGGTACTCTTTGTTCCAGAATTTACACATAATTTGATCTCCCTTGCACAACTGATATGTGACGCAGGAGTAGGGTGTGTGATTTATAAAACATGTGTCTTTCAGAAAAAAGGGACTGAAACAGTCTTGGGGATAGGTAAAATGAAAGGGAATCTATACAGTTTTGAGTCAGTTATAAAAAGATAATTCGGTAACTTGTTCAAGCAATTAAGTTACCTTTGGCTAGCTGGCATATCTTCCTTGGACACCCTTCTGTGTCCACCATGAAGCACTTAAAGTTCATATCAGAAAAGCATGAAAAGGAGGCCCTAAAAGTGCTGAAGAATTGTGAAATCTGCATAAGAGCAAAGCAGACTAGGAATCCCTTTCCATGGTTGAATAGAAGGACTAATACTGCCTTTGAACTTGTGCATGCAGATATATGGGGACCTTATAAAGAGAGTAACATAAACAACACAAAGTTTGTGCTTACTATATTAGAAGACCACAATAGGGTTATTTTGGGCCTATTTGTTGCAGTCTAATGAGCAAGTGGCAGAAGTGTTAAGTTCTTATATAAAGATGGTGGAAACTCAGTTTGGAAAACATATTAAAGCCTTTAGAACAGATAATTGGCTGAGTTTATTAAAGGGAGGGTGGATGCTTTGTTTTGGGAGCATGGTATATTGCACCAAAAATCTTGTACTTGCACATTACAAGTCGTGGAAAGGAGGCGCATGACTTTGTTAAATACAGCTCATGCTCTAATGTTTCAATAGAGGTGGCAAAATGGGCCCGGGCTGACCTGGCCCGGCGGGCGGGCCTGCTTTTGGGCCGGGTTGGGCCACATATATTTAGGCCCGATCAGATTCTAGGCCGGGCTGGGCTGCCTAAAAATGAGAAAAGCCCGTCGGGCTTAGGCCGGCCTGACCCAGCCCGTGTATTTTTACACTAAAATTGAATTTTTGGGGTGGGTTGGGCTTTGAGTTTTAGGCCCGATTGATTTTTAGGTCGGGCTGGGCCAACCATATTTTAACCCAAAGCCCAACGGGCTTGGGCTGGGCTGGCCCGCCTGCCAGTTTGACAGCTCTATGTTTCAAAGTGCTTTGCCCTCTAAGTTTTGGCCTTTCCATTTTAACAACAACATGGTTACTTAATAGGTCCCAAGCAGAGTTCTCAATTGGGATACACCATATGAAACGTTGTTCAAGGAGGGCCAGATTATCAGATGATCAAACCCTTTGGATTCCTAGTGTATGCTATGAATCTAACACCAAATTGAAGTAAGTTCGATTTTAGAAACTTTTAATGTGTTCTTCTAGGTTATAGTAAATCTCATAAACGGTATATGGTATATGATCTTGAGAATCACAAAGAGTTAACTACCTAAGATGTACACTTTGTCCCTACTATATTTTTTTATAAGGAAGCCACATTGGTAGTGGAACCTGACCTATTTCAATCCAGTTGATGAAGCAAGTCTAGGAGATGCATCTATAGTAAAGGAAAATCTGGATACATTGGGAGAGGATCAGTCAATAGATACTGGACCAGAAGATTAGCCAATGGAAGAAATAAGTCAGGACACTCAGCTCAGTGCTTTGGAGAATCAGGATCCACCAATTCTTAGAAGCACTAGATGACAAAACCACCTATTTGGATGCAGGATTTTGTTGCTACTGCAAAGGTGGTTCAAAATCCTTTCTCCACAAGTACAACACCACCTACATTCTCTTATATGGTGTCACCTGCTTTTTTTTTTGTCAGAGGTGTCACCTGCTTTTACAGGAAGAGTATATAGCATGCATGTTCAATATGTCTATGGTTAAGGAGCCTTAATCTTATAAGGGCCCTTTGGTAGCAATACCGAGAAAATGACAGATAAGAAAATGTGTGATAAGTTGAGATAAAAAAGTATGATAAGTTGGGATAAGAAATATATTGTGTGTTTGGTACAAACATAGATAAGTTGGGATAAGAAATAAAAAAATTGATAATTAAAATTGAAAATAAAAATTGATAATTAAATTAAAATAAAAATTGATAATTAAAATTGAAAATAAAAATTGATATTTAAAATTGAAAATAAAAATAAATTGATAATTAAAATTGAAAATAAAAAATTGATAATTAAAATCGAAATTAAAAATTAAAAATTAAAAATTAAAAATTAAAAATTAAAATTAAAAATTAAAATTAAAAATTAAAAATTAAAAATTAAAAATTGAAAATTGAAAATAAAAAATTGATAATTAAAATTGAAAATAAAAAATTGATAATTAAAATTAAACAATACTTATCACGACTTATGATGGGGTAGATGCATGATAGTATATGCAAGTGTAACAGTGAATTTAGTCCGGGCCCAAATAATTTTACGGGCCCTTGAGATTATATTTCTTGGATACCAAACACTGTATAAACCAAAATAAACATACTTATCTAGCCTTTTTCTCAGCTACCAAACGGACCCTAAGGAGGCTTGTCAAATTCCAACATGGTAGAAGCTATATAGCAAGAATTAGCAGCATTGGAAATGAACAATACCAACTCCCCCCCCCCCGTGGAAGGAAACCAATAGGCTCTAGGTGGGTTTATAAAGTAAAACTAAAAGCAGATGAAAATTGTATGTTCAGGGAATCAACACGAATAGGGCGTGGGAGAATTTCATGGTGTTCGAGGCGGCATGAGGTTCTGTGGGGGACTGAATTCACAAAGGTGCAAATGGACGTGTCCCCACAATTTTTCGTAAATTTACTTTATAATTTTAATATAATATGATTTAATCTAATATTTTACTACTAATTAACAATGATTTATTAGTTTAATTAGAGTATATAATTATTTCTGTAACATATTTCTTCATATAGAGAAATCGAAAAAAAAATTGAATAAAATGATTTACTCTAACCTGAATAAAATTGAATAAGATGATAGAATTTATTTATTTTTTTCCGAAATATGAAACATTAGTTGCAGCAGAATCCAGCCAAATAAATGAAACACAATATACGCTTATGAGATTCAAAGGAAATTTACTCTAACCTGCATGGCAACATAGCGAACATCATATCATATGCTATGAGAGACAATTACAAACATTAGAATGGGAATCTAAATATAATTTCTTTGAAACTCGGGGAAATGTGGTTCAAAAGTACAACATATAGCAATTGCATAACATTACGTTATGACGTGAGTGATTTAATTTTAAAAAAAGTGATTAGACGACGGGACAGGGGATGACGATAATATTAATGACTATTGCTGAGGTAGCGCGGGTCTTTTCTCAACCATTTCATATTGAAGGACAAAGTTATCCTGCAACAAGATAATCAATTACTTTGAGAAACTCAGAGCCGAAATAAATTTCAAATCTGCATAACAAACCTTTCTTGGCGATTGCCATGTGTTGGGATCGAAACAGAGGTAAGAACCCCTCTCATAACTGTTTGTTTTGACAAGAGGTTCCATATTCTTTGGCCTCGTCATCCAAAATCTGTGATCTCTGTGATAAAACCATCCTCTGTTGTAACTGCAGTAAAATGTTAAAAGAAATTTGTTCAGATTTAGATAATGTATATTAAGATTCTTCAATAAAAAACGAGTTGGAATTTTTTTCATTATTCTGGAACTAAGTCATGTATATTCAACCTATGGCTATAATGAAGTTATCCTATGGAATATGGGAAGATATCATATTGAAGAAGAATTGTGCACTAATATGGAATGCTTTGGCAGCAAGATGCACATTCCATTGTATTGTACCATCCTGCTTTAGACTTGCACTTTTATCATAGGGGACATGATCAAATCAGTAATACTAATGTGGTAATCAATGTCTTCCAATCAACTAAACTGTCACTATTTGAGAACAAAGCCTAGAAAGAAAGTAAAAATTAGAAAAATGAAACTCACAGTTCGTTTGCTGCAAAAAGTTGTGCCTCATCTTTTGGCATGCTGCAACAGGAAATTAGAATCATATAATTGGTATCATCATGAACCAAATACTAAATTGAGTAACCTGAGGACAGTACCTGTAAAAGACGTAAAACAATGTGTCTAGCCTGAATCTTGCAAAGTAGGTTTGCTGCATTTTTAAATAAAATAACCTAAAAGTGAGCATGGTATAAAATGATATCCTTGCACAAAAAAAACATAAACAGTTAATCTTACTTTCAGTGGAGATTTTGTTTAGGCCTTGTTTAGTTGCCCTCATAAATAAGCTAAGATAATTTTTATAGGCTTAATTAAGCCTAACAAAGTTATCTTAGCTTGGTTTATTAGGACTACTAAACAAGGCCTTAATATGCTAGGATACTTGGTCTTATTACACTAAGGCCTTGTTTAGTAGTCCTAATAAACCACTCTAAGATAACGTTTGTAGGCTTAATTAAGCCTAGAAATATTATCTTAGCTTATTTATGAGGGCAACTAAACAAGGCCTAAAACTAAAACATATTATATCACCTTCAAAGGAGGAGTCTGTTTAGCATAATAGCACTCAGGCACATTGAACTCAGGTTCTCCTCTGACAGGTTCATCAGACCAGGGAGATGCGAACTTCTTGTGAAGAGTCTCAGACGAGTTCAAGTTTAAACCAAGAGTCGTTAGATCAAGTCCCAGAGCAAGAGAGGTCAAAGCTGGATTGACCATCTTTATGATGCTTAACAGGCCAAGCATCCCATATTGATCTTGTACACTTTGAGTTCCCTGTGTGGCTTTCATGTCTTTATCTCTAAATGGATTGATGAAACGAGATTGGGACTGCTGGAATTGTTGATACTGCTGCATAAGATGATATAAGAACCCAAGCAAAATAGAAGTCCTAAACGAATGATTGCCAGACCTATATGATATGGGCCTTGAAAATGATGTTTATCACATTATAGAATTAGAAAATCATCAACCTTCTTAAAAGAAATGAAGGAAAATAACAAAATCTATGATGAGAAAACTAGTAAATGATGTTAAAAATGTATTAAGTCGAATAAATAGTTTAGTGACAACAAGCATATGCTGGCCCGCACCTCAGGACCATGAAAATGAAGATCTGAGTTGCCTGATGTTAGATAGGACACCCCTGTGCCATTCATTGAGGAAGCACGATGTTGTTGAGGATGGTGCGATGAATATGAACCACCAAAATTAAAACCAGAAGACCTCCCCATCTGAAAAATGAAAGTATCCAACCATTAGGCCACACTCACAAAGTTCCAGGTGAAACAAATCTTCAAGTACAGTAACTTACAGATAATTGCTGAGACTGCTGCATTAAATTTGTCATACTGTCATGGATCTGATCTTTTTGGTGAGAGTTCATGGTATATTCAGCACTACCACCAACATTTAGACCGCCTGCAGAACAACACATCAGCACGAAGAACGCACAATTACAATCACTACCCAGTAAAAGAATGCCTCCAACAATGAAAGATATACGCAGTTGTCAAAATCTTAAAGGAGCAACATCAGATTACAGTGGAAGCCGTGTCTCACTTAAAAAATAATCTAAATGCACAAATGAGGTATCAAATCATGACAGTTCTAAATTTCTAATCTGAAGCCAAAACAGTATAAATTTAGTTTTGGTCATAGCTATTCCATTTTATGTTATTACATATTCTTCATTGCCAATTTAATGTTCATTATGGTTTCTTGAATGACTAATTAGCACGCCCACATGCTACATGTATTCCAAACCTGATAAGCCTATTAAGAAATATGTCAAACTAAAAATTCAGTCAGTTGGCCATTCTAGTGTTGCACTATCAGGAAAATCACATGTTATATCGGTAAATATGCAACAGAAGTCATGCTACTAGTAAAGGACTATGCTATATCTGAAAAGTTAATGCTAAAAACGGAAGTTTAGAGAGCAGTAAATTACAATTTATGAGACGGAGAGTTATGCCTGGAAGAGGCACTACAGCTATTACCAACATTATATTTAAAGCTTCTATTAACATAAGATTGTAGAAGGTAATCTAATAGCAGAGAGCTGTCTCATTATTAATGAGATAAGTCACTTGGGAATCTCTGCATGGGATGTGGAAATATGCAGAACACCACAAACATCTGGACCTTCAGTCTAGAATTGGATGGTTCCATCAAAACAGTTGTAAACATATCTCAGAATGTGAGGAATACATGTATCGAAGCACCTTTATATCCCGGTAAAGCAGGAAAATCTTCATTTTGAATGCTGAATTCTTGGTTCTGTTGACCAAACCCAATGTTATGCTTTTGCATCAAACCTTCACAACAAGGACAGATAAAGATTAATTATCCTGACGATTAGAAAAGGAACATATAATTGATAATGCTATTAACTTGAATTACCAATTTGACCGTGAGAGCCACCAGCTGAAGGAGGACGCCCAGATAGCTGAGGAAAGTCATTTACATCAAAAGTAGCATTATCGTGAGCATTTGACTCATTCAATAGAGCCATAAAACTAAAATTATTATTCCCAGCTTGAAATTGATTTTGAGAGAGTGGCACACCAGCACCAGAATAAGAATTTCCCAGCATAGATACCACCTGTGGAGCTGAAAAACAATCTGTCAATCAAGTAGCATTACAGAAAAAAATATTGATGCAGACTTTGATTTAGAGTGCCATAATTTGAACAAACTCAAGGACAATATAGCAAATCACCGTACACAGTTCCACAATTCGACACCAGCATATGAGGAAAGTAACCATCAAATTTAAAATCTTCTGAGCAACTACTAAAGAGTAAATAATATATGTACAGTCCCCACTTAGGCTTGACTTTCAGGAGATAACTGCATCACAACATATGCTTTGTGCTTTGCAAATTAGATTATGACCAACCCTAGTAACATGTCATAAATATCAGAAAATTGCATCAAACAACAATAGAGAAATACCTGCCAAATTCAACCGAGAAGCAAGACCAGGTATGTTTCCAACCCCCGTAGAGCTTGCACCCCTTGAGGCATTCGCCCCACCCACGAGACCACCAATAGAATTTGTAATTCTCCCTGTATTTCCCATATTTGGAAGCACTCCTGGGCCTAAAAGTATCCAATAGTAGCAATTAGAGTCCTCGGAAACCAGGGCCAGAATACAGCATATGTAAACCAAACTAATAACCACCACTCGTACCCCCAGTATTATTTAGACCTGAATGTCCATGCGAACTTCCCAGAGATAGCTGCATCAAAAAGGTCATGAGCATTTAAAAACATCTTTAATAGTTACATGGGTACTATATATCATCAAAAAGCACATAAGATCCATTCCTGTAACCACATATGGACTATATCAAATTATTAATCTCAGCCCAAATCTAAATAGATGGCCATACCTGAGAAAGTGCATTAGGAAGACTATTTATCGCATATCTCCCATTAGACACACTTCCTGGAGCTTGTTGGACACCATTTGGAAGACCACCAATATTTGCTGAATTTCTTGATGCATAAGGCCCGGGCATGTTTGACATGTTAAAGCTACCATGGATATTGTGAAGTCCCTGAATGTTACCTGCTGGTGATAATATACATTATTTACTTCACTCATCTGTAGTGGAAATAAATGTCAACTCAAGCAATGCATATAACATACCACTGGACTGGTTTAAGACAGCACCAGAGGAACCTGATTGAGCAGAAAAGGATGTGGCAAAAGCTCTTCCCGAGTTATCCGGAATATTTGAATTTGATCCATTCAAACCTGACTGTGTCCACACTTTCCATGTTAATCTCGCTTATACATAATCCAAAAAACAAATAGACATTGATTTGTGAGACAAAAATAAGCTATCTAAGGTAAGTGAAACAAGGGATGAAAGCAATATCAATTTCATTTTCTTTTCTCAATTCTTCAAATTTTTCATGACTAGCATACATTAGCTAATTGATAGGAACAAAAATTATAACTAAGTGAACAATAAGAGAGAGAAACTTACACTTAATACCCCTGACATTTTGAATCCTCAAAAGAAAAGGCAAAAGATCATTCTTCTCCAGAGAGAGCTCCTATTACTTTAATGACTTAACTTAAGGCAACCTGATGAAAAATCAGACATTACAAACAGAAACTTTAGAAGGAAAAAAAAACAACCTTCACAATACTTCAACTAAGAGACCACTGCATGTGAATTTGAAAGGTAAAATCATTGAAACCTAATCTTAAAACAATAGGAAATCAAACTAAATGAAGCAACAGAAAGTAAGGCATGTTTAGATCACGCATACTAGTGTGAACTAGAAACTACCATCCCATTAAGCTCATTCACGCCATTAAACGCAAATTCAACACTGTATAGCAAAGGACTTCTTCTCAACAATGAAATAAAAATCTTCTAAACACAATAATTAGTCCAACTGCTCTTTTTTAATAACTGCAATTCAGGTTATCATAACAGCCTCTCTGCTTAAATTGTCTTCAAACGAACAATCTAGAATGCACAATACACATTGTATTCCTAATTTAGTAAAATTAGACAATCTAGCTTGCTCGACCATATGAATTGGCAACAAAATCACAGTTGCCTTATTCTCCAAGTAACAGAATTGACGTCAAAACAAAAGAAAAACCAGGAAATTCGAAGATCTGATGAGTATAAATCCCGAGTCCCCGACAAAGGCCAAAGGAAATAGAAAAGAGCGAGTGATAGAAAAAAAAAATTTGATTACGCAAATACTCGTAAAGTACAGTAGCAAAGCGAAGGAGAAGCAGAAGATAGTTACCGTTTCCGGTGAAAATGAGTTCCCGTCGGCTCCTCTCAGATTCGGAGGTCGAGACTCGAGAGAGAGAGAGAGAGAGAGAGAGAGATGTGTGTTATTAAAACCGGTGTAGCAATCTCGGGGCTCTTCTTTCTGATTTGTGTTTGGTAATCGCGTTTGTATTATTTTGCTTTCTAAGGCCATGGGTCCAAAGGCCCACGCCTTGTTAATCTACTTATTTTGATTTTTCGTGTATTCTTTTTTTATGAAAAATAAAGAAAAAGAAAAAAAAACAATAACGCTATTTTCTTAAATGAGATAAAAATTTGTATCATTTTCTTATCCCTCCATTTTCTTTTCTATCAAAGTTTGTTGGGAACCTTTTGAAACTGAGTTTTGATAATGTTATTAGAAACCACACTTAGATAATAGGTTTTAAATGGAACAGACTGGTCTCCGTGTTTGGATCAGTCAAGCTTTACTCGGACAGGTTGCTCATGTAAAGGTCAAGGTTGCAAGTGCAATCTGGTACCTAAACCACCTAATATGTCATACTGTTCCATTAAGTAAAATGTCTAAGTAACCTGCTCTCACTATGCCAGAAGATCTCACACGAAGGTTACAGAAGACTGAAGACAGTTCGAGGTATAGGAAGCTCGACCTGTGAAGATCAACCTGAGCTGTGGTTGAGAAACCTGTTCTCGTCCAACGACAAGAATTGTGTCAGTGTACGGTACTGCAAATTCTGACACACTTCCAACGGCTCTATTTCAAATGCTTCTCTATAAATACTTCAACTCATTCCAGATTGAAGTATGGGAAACTCAAATATACAAGCCGAAACTCTGCAGAAATCTCAAGCTAAAATTCATTCAATCAACACTCGAAATTACTAGAGCTTTCCCAAGTGTTGATCATTGTAGATTTCTAATCTTTCTGGAAACTGTCTTACTAGAATACATCACACACACTCTCACTACTATCAAAGTTGAAAAACTAGTATAGTTGATTGAGTTGTATTCCTTACGACGATAGCTATTCACAGTTTTCTAGTTTGGATAGTAGCACTAGTCATTTAGTGTTAGTAAGATTGTATGATAGTTTGTATGTAAGTAAGAAGAGACACGACTCAAGAATCGTGCTAGATTCAGTCTAAGAGAAAGACTTGAATTTGGACTGGACCTCCACCAGTGTTAAAAGGAGCGAAAAATCTCAAGTTAAGGGATTACAGATTCGACGGAATCTGGCGTGGACGTAGGAGTTGTTTACTCCGAACCACGATAAAAACTCCTAGTGTATCTCTTGTTATTCACTTATTCATTTACACAGTTTGCATGTTCACAACCTGCACTACTGTAACCTGTCTTGCATGAACACTTGCCTGAATTAAAGTTTCCCTTGAAAACTGTTAGCCAACCTTTCCACCAAACTTCCGCACGCAGGTTAATTTTGCAAGCTCAGCAGTTTACTGATTGAGCTGGAAAAACTAAATTGCTCTGATATACTGTAGTGACGACTCAGTAAGATCAATCTGTTTTGAAAAATCAAAACTGTTGGCTAATTGGTGTATTCCCCCCCCATACACCAATATCTATTTGTCGGGACCTACAAAGTTGAATAATAATGAGGCAAAAAATAAAATACCCAAAAATACATTATAATATCAAAGTTTGATTTGGAATATAAAAAACACATATTTTACACATATTTTAGTTGGGTAGACAATAATACCCCTACCCACTATCTTCCCTTCCCTCTCTCCCAACCCACCCCAGCCTAGCCCAGTTCAGCCTGACCCGACCCGGCCAGCCCGACCCGACCCGACCCGACCCGACCCGATTTTTTTTTTTTTTTTTTTTTTCGAAATGTGCAAGTACACAGTACGTTTTTTATCATTTAGTACTGTTTACCCGGTAAGTGGTAACCGAATAATGTCTATTTGTAATTGCATTACGCAGTACGTTTATGTTCTATTATTACTGTTTACCGGTAAGTAGTTAGTGATAAATGGATAATATCAAATTGTAACTGAGTACGCAGTACGTGTATGTTCTGTTAGTACTATTTACCGGGCGGGCCAACTGGGTCGGGCCGGCCCGGCCCGGTTGGGCTGGGATGGGCTGGGCTGCTACCAACCCTAGGAGGAGGGGAAGGGTATTTTTGTCCTCCAAACCAAAAAATGGGTAAAATTTGATTAAATTATATTCCAAATCAAAAATTGATTTTATCATGTGAAAGTGGACAAAAATGTGTATTATCTCAATAATAATAATAACAATAATAATAATAATAACAAACGGATCAATGCTCGCATTTGTCTGGAGATAGATTGACCCCAACTGTTATTACGATCTTTTGAATATATCGTAAACTAGTTTGTGTCCCGTCAAAATTCGACGGGGTATATTTCATAATTAAAAATATTTAATAATATAACATTAAATTCAATACATGCTAAAAGAATTTCAAAAACTTATTGGCCGGTCAACGGGCCGCCTCAAAATTAATTTTGTGTCTAATATATTATCAAATGAATTAAATTAAAAATATATTTTATATTACAAAAATTTGACAATTATAATCGTCAATACATACTAAAAGGATTTAAGAAAATTATTGGCCATCGAGCCACCTCAAAATGGATTTTGTGCCTAAGAATTAAAAAAAAAAATTGTTACAAAAATTTGACAATCATAGTTATGAATAAATACTACTCCCTCCGTCTCATTTTCTTGACACGTTTCTTGAATATATGTGAGTGTAAAATAATAGAAACGTGTCAAAAAATATAGAACATAGGGAGTAAAAGAATTTAAAAAATGTTTATTGCTCAATGGGTCACCTCAAAGTTATTACGCCAAAATATGTTAACCTAAAAACAATTTATCTTGAACTTCAAAAATTTATTGGTCAATGGACCATCTCTAAATCGATTTTTTGTCTAAAAACTAAAACTACATTTTTTCTTACAAAAATTTGACAATCTTATCGATACATACTAAAGAATTTCAAAAAAAAAAAAAATCTTGGCCTATTGATTACCTTAAAGTTGAAATATAAATTTTCTTGACCAACGGGCCACCTCAAAATCGAAATATTGTTAGGACTAGGGGTAAAAACGGATCGGATATTTCCCCGGAACCGTATCCAGTTGGTATCGAATTCGGTACAAAAAATAGTATCCGGATGAATATGGATTCGGATACGGATAGTTGACTCGGATTCAGGATCGGATTCGGAATACATAATATCCGCCTGCATCCGAGTTTTCCCATATTTTATCGGATATTATCCGGATAACAAATCCGGATATCCGGATTTTTTAATATATAATTTTATTTTATATTAGTATTTTATTTACATAAATATTTAAAAAAAATACTTTAAAAAAATACTTTGACTGCATTCGAACCCGGGTTCAATAGCATGCACTTTAACCAACTACGCTAGCTCAAATAAATGATAATTGGATCAACGTTTTTTATAATTATATACATATATATGTATCATTCAAAAACTCTCCACTTTACAATTAATGATTTACTCTTACTCATTTTTCTTACTGAACTGAACAACTTTTACTTGATTTACTGGCGTGGCTTGTGAGTTGGGAGTATCTCTCAAAATTCAAAAGTAATGGTATTCACTTAAAAACTTGAAATGGGCTACAAATTACAAAAATAATACTACTAGTCAATTATTTTGTGTAATATATTTATATATATTTCATCCACAAATATATACTACATTTTATAATAATAATGCTACACTATACCATACTACAAAATTTTGCATATCATTATCTAAACGTTTATAATGTATCAATATTAATATTCTAATGTACACTTGTTATTGATTTTGTGGATTTCTTAGTTGTAAATGTTTTTAAATTATATCTTGATGAATTTTTGTATGAAATGTATTATCCGATTATATTTATTGAATCCGGTCTGGATTCGTCCCGTATCCATCCCGTGTTCGTATACCGAATATTCCGAATTTGTATCCGAATCCGGCTTTTCTGTATCCGACTCCGAATTCGAGAAAAAAATATGATTTAGGATAAGGTATAAGCACTATCCGTCCGTATCCGACTCCGAATTCGAGAAAAAAAATATGATTTAGGATACGGTATAAGCACTATCCGTCCGTATCCGATCCGTTTCACCCCTAGTTAGGACCAAAATATGTTAACCTAAAAACAATTTATCAACCCGAACTAAAAATAGCCCGAGCCTGATAGGTATGGCATGAAATCGTTGAAACAGTCTCATTTCGTGTCAAATATATTGTCAAGTGTTGTAAATTAAAAAATATACTATTTTTTTTGTTACAAAAATTTGACAATTGTAGTTATCGATACATATTAATTAAAAGAATTTGAAAATTTATCGGCCAACGGGCCACCTAATAATCAAAAAAAAAAATTGCCACCTCATAATCGATTTTGTTTTTAATATATTGCCGAGTGTTTTAAATTTAAAATATATTTTTCTTACAAAAAGTTGTAAATTATAGCTATCGATACTTACTAAAAGAATGAAAAAAAAAATATTGGCCAACGGGCCACCTCAAAATCGATCTTGTACTAAAATTTAATAATATACTATTATTTTGTTGGCCAATGGACCATCTCAAAATTAATTTTGTGTTTTTATAAAAAATTAAAATATATGCCGAAAAATTCTAAGCACTCGTATAATCTTATTAAAAGACAAAAGTTATGTGATTCTACTAATAATTTTTGTAACAATATAGTAATATTAGTTACATATTCTTTCAAAATGTGTCCACTAAGAAAACCTAATTACAATTAATTAATTAAATAAAGCATGTACATATATGTTTAAGTGTGTAAGGGAGATATAGAAATATTGAAAAAGAAAATAAAACAGAAAGATAAATGTGGCTATGGAGAATTAAAAGATAAAAATAATAAAAATAATGATATGTAAATATATTATCCAAATTCTCTTTTTATATGCAATGTTTCACCTAAAAGTTCTCGTAATAGAACGAGGTCTATCGTAGCCTAGTAAGCTAAACCCAATGTCGAATCTCAATGTAGACTTAGCAGAGCAATTAATTATGTAACACACAGACCGCAAATAAAATCCTAAACACTCTAAGAAAGCAAGTAAATTTTTAGCGGTTTTTGATTTGATTATTAATCTTAAACTTAAATGAAATAAAACAAGTAAATTATATTAGACTTCAAAATAATTAAAAGCAAGTAGAAAGAATTCATGTCTGTCACACGGGATAATAAATTAAACTAAAAGACAGCAATAAATCTACCTAGGCATGAATTGAAAGGAAAGCAGTAAAAACTAATCTAGAGAAAGCAATTAAATTATTTAACATGCTTGGAATTAAAACGAATCTAAATAACTTGAAAACAAAAATAAAAAAATTAAAATTCAAACTAAAATAATTAAAAAGAAAAATATGAAAATAATCAAAAACGTGGGTTGCCTCCCACGAAGTGCTTATTTAATGTCGTTAGCTCGACAACGGAATTTGTTAGCCGAATCCCGTCGCAACTAGCAACGTCTCAAAGCCTTTCATTGACATGGTATCCTTCATAGGACTAACGAGCCCAAAAAATCCATCAACCATTCTCGATCGAAGTTTGGGCTTCTCTTCCAATTTGGCTTGAAAATCTAGGATTGGTTAGTCTTCAATACTCATCTCCCCCACACTTATTTGAGGGTCCACATCAAACATATTTTGAGCTTGCAAATTTGGTAAAAGCTCCTCCATAGCTTGAATTTCATCAAGCAAGGTAACGATAAACATGCCAACAATGTTTTCTTCTTATTGCAAGCTCACCATACAAGCCTCCTCTAGCTCCTCCAATTTTTTCAAAAATTCTTCTATGATGTCCTCTTCCTCATCCACACAACTAAAGAATTCCTCTTCAATGAGCTATTCTTCTTGAATTTAAGGCTGCAGGGCCTGCACAACACTTCCCTCATCCAAATTGTTAGCAATCTGAAGATAAGAACATTTATAGATAAAGGAAGTAGAAGTAGGGGGTGACTTTTCAAAAATCGAGAATGTTACCGAACCTCCTTCACCTGCCATGCTCAACGTGCCAGAAGCAACATCAATGTGAGTCTGCGTAGTTGCCATGAATGGTCGTCCCAACAAGAGAAGGTGACCTTTTGCGCTCCTAGCACCTCGTCCCACATCAAGCACGATAAAGTCAGCAAGCACTCGAATGCCTCCCACAGTTATAGCAATGTCTTCCACGATTCCCAAAGGACGACTCAAAGTACCATCTGCTAACTCTATGCGAATGTCGGTCGCCTTGAGATTTTTTGAACTCATCTTCTCAAAAATAGAATGGGGCATCAAGTTCACCGTTGTTCCTAAATCCATCATTCCCGAAACATTATCCCTGTTATGGTATAGGGATTGTTAGACATAATACTAGAATAGATAACATCACCATTATGATAAATAGTAACATTTCCAAAACCGAAAGAAACAGAATATCCATCCAAATATAATTTGGAAACCGAAATCAAGTTCCTCCGAAAACCGGGGTACTAACAAAACATCTCTTAAAACCAAAGTTTTATCAAAAAACGGTATACTGACAACTCCCACTACTGAAACTGCCACTTTCGTGGCATTCCCCATGGTGATGGTAATCTCTCCTGCACTGACCCGCCGGGTTTGATTGAACCCCTGCAAGTCAAATATACATGATCAGTGGCTCCAGTATCTACAACCCAAGTGTTGATAGAACTAGCCGCTAAACAAGTTTCGACAACTAGTGCACAAGATGTACCTTGACCACTGCCCGCACTCATTTGAGGACAAGATGCCTTGTAGTGCCCTTTCTGCCCACAACGGTAACACCTCCCTTTAGGCTTCTGTATGCCACCTTGAAGTCCCTTGCCTTTCTGAGTGCCAACCCCTTGATTCTGACTACCTTGCTTCTTCTTCTTTCTAAATCTGCCCTTAGGCTTAGCAGAAGTAGAAGCTGTAGTATTGTGAGCCTGAGGTTCAGACTTAATCATCGTCTCAGCTTGCACCAGCTCATTCATCAGTTGGGCTAATGTGTAATCCTTTGGATTCATGTTGTTGTTCAGCCGAAACTGGTTGAATGAATTAGGAAGGGATTCTATGATGATATCGACCGGCGATTCCACATCGATTTTCAGCACCTAGAACCTCCAGCTCATTAAGATGACCAATCATCTTAAGAACATGTTCCTTCACGGATTCCCCGTCAGATATTTTTAGCGTCAAAATCAACTTCATAGCCTTTTGACGCGCCTGACGACCGTGATGGCCGAACATCTCGTGAAGGCTTAGGATCATACCAGCTGCAGTTTCAACATTCTGATGTTGATGCTGCAAAATGGTCGATACTGAAGCTAGTATGTAACATTTTGCCATCTCATCTGCCTTTTTCCAGCTGGTATAATAAGCCTCCCGCTGTTCAGCCGTAGCTCCTGCAGCTGGCTCAAGGGGGCATTCCTCAGTAAGGACAAATTCATGTCCGTCAGCAGTCAGGACAATATCCAAGTTTCATTTTCAATCAAGGTAATTGGAACCTTCGAGTTTGTTTTCTTTGAGAATTGAAGCAAGGGGATTGAAAGACATAATATAGCTGGGAATAAATAAATAACACAGTCAATGTCATATACTTTGAAGCATTCATTATATTGTAAAACCTTAAATCAATATAATATGCAACCCCTGACTCCTCAAGATTTTATATGTAAGCCACGTAGGGTGGACGTTTACAAATAATCTCTATAAGTAGGTTTCTTAGGCCTTTAATTTCATTATCCAATCAAGATCCACCTTATGATTGATGAAATTAATAGTCGATCACTCCTAGCCATGTAAATTTAATTAAGTACCTTTCCGTCGGGAAATAATTAATAAATTTACATCTAAGGTAATACCATAATTTAATATTCCGAAAAATACCATTTCATAAGAATAACCCTACCATAGGGAGGTGATATTGATATAAAATTATTTTTCAATATTATCATACGAAGTTTAAACCAATGAAATCCATAATTAGCACCTCCGTAGGGATACGCCCGGATCAGTGAGCAAATGCTAATTATTTCATTTTTAATCCAATTATGGAGGCTAGAATTAATAATAATTTTAGGAAAAATATGGAATTAATCGAAAATTAAAATTAATATAGTACCACTTAGTCTTTTTAAACCAATATTTAATTCATTTTTCAAGCATAGCATGTAATTAAAAATCGCGAATAATTAAACAACATGCTATCCACAAAACATCAAAAAATTAAGCACAAGATAATTAATTAAATAAATAATTATCCAATCATCATGGCCTTGAAATTCTTCGAACGAGCTTGAAAAATCGAGATGAGATATTGGGCTGGAGATCCGGGCCGAGAAGGAAGCCTAACGGGCCAAGGGTCCAGCCCGTTAGGGTTTTTGAAAACCCTAATGCCGAAATGCCCAGCCGTTGTCTTCCTCAGCCATCTGCCGCCTTCAACCGCCGATGCCGTCGCCGCTGCACACCCAAGTTTGGAGAGGAGGTTGCTAAGGTGTTCGAACCATCGCCGTCATTTGGAGCTTCCCGGAATCTTTTGGGTTGCCTACTGAAACCTGCAGCACCACGACCATTATCATGAAAAAATGATATCAGCCGCAGCCGCCGTTTCACCCATGCCGCGCCACCGTTCTCTGCACCCTTCGGCGATCAGCAACTAGCCGTGAACTGTTGCAGATCACGGGCGTCATGGAGACGTCGGTTTTCGAGCTGCAGCAATGACGGCGTCGCCGCCATCAACGACAGCGTTCTTCCAAGCTCAGCCGCTGCTCCCACTACTTCTGCAGTTCCCCGGTGCATCTTCGTCGTTGAGGGAGGTCCGTGGAGGCTGCTGTGTTGCTGACGGGTTGCAGTAGCCGCGGCTTGGGTCAAAACGCCGCCGCCATCCTCGACGTCCGACAACGACGCCTGCCGTCTTCTCCCCTTTCTTCGCAGACATGGAGAATTCATCTCCTTCGTTCATGGTTGCTCAATTGATCGATTACAAGAATTGGAAAAATTACATCGAAAATTACAATCGAAAAATAATTCTTATTCTAACACGATCAACCCTTGTGTGTTTACAATGCAGCCACAAACAGACTTATTTTAATACATAATTAAAACCAAAACTTTCATATTAACCATGATAATTGGATCTCTACAAAATCAAACAATTGCATCCAAATACAAATAATATGAATCTAATAATTATTCATAATTAAATCTACAGAGCCGAGTTGGCTGATACCAGTTGTTGGATCCAGGATCCCTCGGATGTAGATTTAATTATTTTCAATAATTATTAACATACAATCATAGATCTTGAAAGCGGAAACCGATCTAAGATCGCATACCTGTTTGCATAAATCCGGCAGAAAACAGAGTCGAGGAAAGGATCTTCCACGCACTAGATTTATGCACACGAGATCTAGCTCTTGATCGTAAACCTCGAGATCTTCTAGAGTATTCCCTAGCAACGAGAAGAATTTCGAGTGGGCGAAAATCTATCTTCTCTGCACTACCCAGAAGTGCCGCCCCCCTTCTCTCAGATTTGTGAGGAATGAAAATCACGTACTGAACATTTCCACTTATCCCTTATTTATAGATAAGAAGTGGAGTGGTGGAGAAGTTATGGCCTTCACTAATGGGTCAGACTATGCTCTATTGGGCTACTCCAGGGATCATGAGGAGGACATGGACTGAGCCTTCCAATATAATTAAATAACACAAGTATTCTCTGGCCTTAAATACTCTATTTAATTATATTAATATTATAGTCTTTCCACTATAGTAAAATAATATTGCATCGCCGTCCATTCCCAAATTACTACATACCGGACTCCTCTTTGAATTATATTATTTTCCGTGTTTAAGATATCGCATGTCCATTAATTAATTTAAGCTACTGACTGCTCCAATTAATTAATATCTTATACCGAGAGTAGTACCCGTTCGACCTTATTATTATATCGGAACTTAATCCACCTGCAGGGTTTGATATAAAAATCCTTAGAACGCCTCAAGGGGACATCATCAACTCGGCGCACCGAGACACGATTTCTAGCTATAATATTAATTATCATATTTATAATACTATCACTTATGGTAAATCAAAGTAATAACAATTATAAATACATAATTGAATATTATGACAACTAGAATTAAGAAATAATAATCGTCCGAGATGTGATCCTTAATAAGTCAGTATAAAAGGATTTATCTCACCTCGATTCTGTTCAGTGCAACTCTGATCGTATGCACTAGTATAAGCTAATAGTTAAGACCAACTATTATCCAGCATTATACTACAACCTTAACAAGTAATTTGTCCAAGATTACTTTCGGTTGCGAACACCATTTAATATAAAAAACCTTAACAAGTACTACCACTTATAGTACCCCGTGAAAAAATGAATACGTCAAAATTATATTTTAAAACTCGTACTAGGTTTCGGTGGAAAAGCGTGCCGAACAATCAAAAAGCAAAGAGGACTAATGTAATGGGATGGAGGTAGTAGTATATAAGAAACTGATAATATGATCTTCCGTGCGACCACCCACACCATATTATCTACTCCCTCCATTTCACTTAAAATGACTCATTTGAATAGTGGTTTTTCTAGCACGCTTTTCCACGCTTCTTGATGATGGGTTTTAAAATGGATTTTGAAGATTTATTTTTTTTACGGGATATTACGACTGTCGTAGTATCCCGTAAAAATAATAATTCTTCAAAAATCCATTTTAAAACCCATCATCAAGAAGCGTGGAAAAGTGTGCCAGCAAAAGCCAAAAAGTTTTGGGCCACTTTAAGTGAAATGGAGGGAGTATAATATATAGTACCGGATATTTATTTGCATAACCATAACACGAATTAATATGCAACACATATGACAAAATATTTATTTCCAAAACCGGAAGAAATTGTTAATAATGCAAGCATAAAGTATGTTTTTTAGTATATTAACCCCAACACTATCCTTGCAGAAGCAAGATTAGAAGCGATAGCATCATCCGCCTCAAGGAAATAAAGGCCTTCCACAGGAGTGGGATGTTGATTGCGTAAAGGAGCCTTTAAGGCATTGTCCACCGGATCCATCAAAGGATGGGGAGGACACTCAATAATTAGGTTTTGTCCCAACAAAGAGGATGGCCCACCAGGAACAGAAGCCTGTGATGTAGGAACAACTGCAACAGGAGTTTTCTCTCGCGGAGAGACAGATGGTTACTCCAGTTGCTCTGGGGCAGGTGCAGAAGACTGGTCAGGCACAGAAGGAGCAACTTGGTTCTGTAGCATCTGCAAAGCAGCCATTCCCTGCCTCATCTTCTCTTGGGCCTTCGCCCCAAGGTTTTTTCCCGCTACCATGACTGCCAAAGAGCAGAAAAACCCCCAATTAAAATCATTATAATAATCCACAAGAAATTATAAACAGATGCTCGCAAGCATCTGCATTGTCAAAAGATTAATAAATAAAAAGACGTGTTACCCATTTCTGGGGTCCAAGGGGTCCCTAGTTTCAGATCGAAAAAAGAGAGAGCCTCCTCGCTTTCTATCAGAGGCGTCATCACATTATGACTTTTGTCATAATCATCAAGAATGTCGTGTAAAAGGGAGTTTTCCCAGTCAGTCAGTTTGGCTAATTTATGAGAGGGTTTATTGGTAGCATGAACTCTATACAAATAAATATTCGCTATCTCCCAAGAACTACCCTCAAAGAGAGTAACAACTAGGTATTGGGCATGCCACTCTCTGTCAATTCACTCATAAAGCCCGTAAAAATTTGAAAACCATTTAGCAGGAGAGAAATACAGATGAAACCCCCCTATGTTTCAGTTCATGGGTTCGGTAGAATAAGGTAGCGGCGTCCAAAATACCCACTAGGGTGAGAATCATATGAAAAAAGATAGCCTTGCGAATTGAAACAAGGTTCAACTGGTTCAAAGGGATTCGGTATAATTTAGATAATCTTACAAAAAATGGAGGAATAGGGAAACGGAGACCTGCTTTCAACTGAAAGAGCCAAAAAGTTCTACCATTTTCCCTAGGAAATAAAGGACGCTCATCTCCATTAGGAATGCTTATAGTATACCCCCCTCCCCGGTGTTCCCCATACGATTCATAATTTGTTCGAAAGCCTCGGCTTCGACCGAGGAAGGTCCATAAAAAACTAAAGCCAAAGGCGGCTGACTAGCCCTTCTAGTTTTCTTCTCCTCAGGAGGAGGATAAGATTGGTCGGCAGAATTGGAAGAAGATGCCATGATTTCCAAAAAAATAAGAAAAACTAAGGAGAATACCTAAATAAAAGGTGGAATACCTGCGACAAAGGAAGAAGATAATCGGAGACGACGACGGAAGAATGAAGCGAAAAAGAAACTCAAAGGGTTTCTCTAGAATTTTTTCTGGACAGCCCTCTCTTTGCTTGAATGAATGATTGAAGTACATGAAAAGTTAAACCCTCCCTAGAAAGACTATAAAAGAAAAATGATGAAAAGTCGCGACGGTTCGTGGGCCGAGAAAAAGGGGCAGTGGGTATTAAATACCTAAAAACGTGGTATCAACTATGGCGTTGGATTTGGAAATAACTAGATCGACGACTCTCGATTCAAAGAAAAGGGAAGGACACTGTACATCACTATAGTGTACCCTCCAATGAAAATTTAGAGAGAATGATGTATTTTGAAAAAATAAAAAAGGGAAGGATGTTGGATGTCACTCCAATATACCCTCCAATGAAATTTCGAAGAAAAATCAAAAGCACGAGAAGCAAACCTCGTGGTAAAAGATGTTGCTATCATCATCTGAAACAATTAAAAAAAATTATAAATGTATATATCTTTTCAATAATTACTTCACCTCAGATCCAACGAGATCCTTCATAAAGGTAGGACAAAAAAATCCTCGAAAAAAAATCATCATAGGCTTGGGACGTGATCTATAGTCTCGACTAGATGAGCAAAAATTACTATCATCGTACTTAAAAAGTACTCAAATGGATCACACATTCATCTCTTTCACTCTTCAGGGAGAGCAAAAGCTTCATCGGCTTGATCTCAAAAAGAGAAATGTAAGGAAACTGGAGTTTGGAGTTTTAAGGAGCTTATATATAGGAAAAAGAGAGAGAGAGAGAAAATGAAATCAACGGTGGAGATTTGCATGCATAACGCCCAAATCAACAGTGGCTATTGAATGACTCTACATCTTTCCATCTCGAGCAGAGCAAATCATCATTACGCCTTGCGTAAACCGAGAGAAAAAGGTGATGGGATATACAGACAGAAATGACAACTGGTCTCAAAAGTTGACTCTGCAGAAGCTAAAAGTTATCTTCTGGAGCAAGGGGGAGTAGTTGATAGGGATAAATACACCCTATCGCCACGTGGCATGCCCATAAAAGTGGATAAAAGAAAACATGGCCTTCCCCTCATGCAGATCCTATAACGCCTGGGTAGGATCTGCAGAAGGAAAGGCGCTCATAAATAAAACAGATGTTTATCGCTCTGCAGATGCCCTTGTAGAGCCCTACGCTCTACAGAAATTGGGACACGCGGATTGCGTGACTTGCAGATCAACTCGAGGGGACCACTCTACCCTCCGTCATCACTCACCGAATCTTCAGTCCAAATGATCTTGTCCCCCGTGGAATGTCTAAAACATCCCTCCCAATTGCAAAATATTACACCATTTGCCACCGCACCTTGCACAACTATAAATAGGTGATGATCTTCACCCCAACGGTATGCTTTCACACTCATTTTAATTCATCACTTGACTACGTGCATTTTGTGCGAGCTCACACACTCCACACTTAGAGGTTTCTCCCCCAAGAAATCTCGAATTCTTCCGGTACTTGATACTGACTTGGGCGTCGGAGGTTCTTCCCGGAGGACCCCACCCGCTCCTCCGGTCTTGTTTTGCATGAATTCTGCGATTTCCGGCGAGGCGAGGCTGAAATCCAAGGTAGATGATGAAAGACTTGAAGGGCTTGACCCTTCCCCAAGTTCATTCCTAATTATGCTTTTGATGACTTGATCCTCACACCCTTTAGAATTTTTTGTATTTGTGGATGATTTTCAACCCGATTTTATTAATTTTTTTTAATTATACTAGTTTTAGAAATATTGAAAACAATGACCATCATCTATGGATTCAATAGTAATTGTCCCACAAAATTACAATAAAATATTTGAATCCCACATTTAAGAAAACTATACATGTGCTCCTTTAAAAAAAAAAACTATATATATGCTCAAACTTAGGACCATGATTACAACTTACAAGTAGCCGCAAAATCAATTAACAGTATTTAATTCAAAAAAAAAAAAAAAACACAACGGTGTTTTTACATTAGTAAGATCGAAACTTGTGGATAACCGCGTTTTTCACCGTGCTCGAGCCCATGTTGTTCTAACAGAGATTGGCCTTCTACTGATGTTTAAGGGCTCTACGGCTATTACACCTTCCTCATTTCTCTTCTCCCCAAATTCTGAATCAATCCCATCCCAATTTCTCTCAACGAACTCCACATTTTTCCCCCTGGCATCGCCTTCATCATCCGACGAATCCGAGCTCGAAGCAGAGAATGATCTTCTAAGCAAACCTTTAGCCTCATTCGGCTTCATCTCTTCCGCCGTTACTGTACCAACAGCAATTTGCTCTCTCGGAGAGGTGAGATCTGCTGATTCAGATCGAGAAAGTTCCACCGCGATTCTCGCGGCGGCGGCGGCGTAAGCGGCGGACTCGAAAGCCGCTTGTGCTGCGTCAGCTACGTCTCTGTACTTTCTCCTCACACTGCTCTCTCTCTCTTCCTGGTTAGGCACTTCTGATGTACCTACCTTCTCTTGCGATGGATTCTCCTGCGAAATTCCATGATTTTGATAATCGTATAATTGAGGATGAAAATGAATTTCATTTTTTAAAAGTTAATGCAAATTCGATACCAGTTCCGGTTCGGTGACTGATTTGGGGATTTCAATGTTGTTATCCGAAGCGATCTCTTTCAGCACCGTGAATTTGGTTTCCAGGCTAGGCATTCTAGTCGACAGCTTCTGTATAATCTGCACATAGTTAACATAAGCAATTAGTGTGGAAATTAGACTAATTATTGATAGATTATTAAGTAAGTATGGGTTTTTATAGATTCTGAATCTAGCTACCCTA
Organism: Mentha longifolia; assembly: GCA_001642375.2. NCBI lineage: Eukaryota > Viridiplantae > Streptophyta > Magnoliopsida > Lamiales > Lamiaceae > Mentha > Mentha longifolia. The sequence continues at coordinate 39,552,504 of CM038112.1, read as the reverse complement.
GGATTGACCCCACAATTGTTGCGTAATTCAACAGCTCGAGCCGTAAATTCCCTCCCGAATTTCGAAGTGAAAATCGCTCGAAGCTCTAGCAGTTCTGGAAAATCTCCACATCTCGTCGAAGCGTAGATCAATGTCGATACGGCTTCAACCAGCTCCTCAGGGCAAAATCTAGAAGGAAAAAGAACGCATAAAAGTAGTCTATAATTAGCTGCGGATTGTGCTCGTTTTTCCAGAAGAAGAAAAAAAGGGTAGAAAATTCACGAACTTCTCGTGTTCGAAGAGGTTGACTCTTTCTAATAGGAGATGGCAGTATCCTTCCAAGACGACGAACACATCCAGCATATTCTGCTCCTTGATCACTTGCTCCACCTGCAATTCAAGAGATCATAATTAAATTCGGAATCAATCAAGTCGTGAATGCAAGGCAAGATGAGAGATGTTAATTAATTGGTTGCGGCGTACTCTGAAAAGAGCTCTGTCATGGCTTCCGTTGTTGAGGAGGTCGACGACGTCGGAGCGCGCGACGGAGCAGCGCGCCTGCCGCTGGTTCCTCAGCACCGACAGCCGTGAAACGGCGAGCGCCGCCGTGCCTTTGAATTTCGAAGTTTTGAAGCTTCTCCCCAGCAAAGCGTCCAGTTTCTTCCCCATGCTACTTCGATCTACTCTTTTTCTTAAAAATAAATATAAAAATGTACGAGCAAAAGAGTACAAGCAGGAGGTGCTCGTTTGCACCTTTTGTTGATGACGGAGGGAGATGTGTGAGAGTGTGTGTGTGTGTGTGTGTTTGTTTATATATGTTGTTTTAAGGTTTAGAGCAGAAATTATTGACGTTTCGCAAATAAAATAATAACGCGTGTGGGGGAATTTCTTGCTGATTAAGGAAGTGGGAAAGGAAATACTCTTATATGGAGATAAACGTACGCGTTGAGTTCGAAAATACTCAGGAACTACACTGCTCAACAAGCGGTCCTAGCCTCTAACCCTGCTGCATACTTGTCGACATTGGATTTTATAATAATAATTAAATTTTTAAAAATGGTGATAGTAATAAGTATGGCTGGGCAATAATCGGTGAAAACCGAAAAATCGAATCGGACTGAACCAAAATATTAATTCGTTTCTGTTATATTATTAAATGGTTCGGTTTTGGTTTTTGACTTTCAGGAAATGTATTCGGTTTGATTTCAATATTAGATGTTAAAAAACCGAAATAACAATAACCGAACTGAAAATTATACTATGCTACTAGTACTATTATTTAAATATATTTTATAACAATGTATAATAGTTACTTAAACATTGAACGGAAAAATGAGTTACAAATATGTAGAAACCTAGACAATCTAATAACCTAAAACACTTATAAGTTAATCTTATTGAGATTTTTTAAGCATGTATTCTTTGATTTGTGTTTACCTAATATCAATTTTATTTAATATTAGAGGTTTTCAGTTTGAATTAATTTATTATCAATACTTAGAATGCATTTTAGCACAATTTAGTAAAAATATATATATAAATTTAAATGACATAGTATAATTCGGTTTTTTTAGTATTTTACCATAACCAAATTGAAAATTTTAGTTCGATTTTAATTTGGTTTTCATATTATATGGTTCAGTTTTGGTTCATGATAATAGTAATTTCGGTTATTTAGCAATTCAATTTAGTAACCGAACCGAGCCATGCATAGCCCTAGTAAATAGTAATAAGGGATAATTGTCCCCAAAATAAACAACCCCTCGCCAAATTTTGGTTTTGCACGTGAGCTTTAAAATCTATCTATAAATACATAATCTTTCAATTGTTTCTGACATGAGGTCTCTTTTTTTTTTCTTAATTTAATCATGTTCCGTGCTAATGTGGAAGTCTGATTTGTCAAGCAATTAATGTGGAGTATATGAATGGCATAATTTCTAATAGATCCAACTTCTTTATCTGTACAAAATCTGAGGAAATTAGGAAATTTCGACAACGTATGCAAAATCAAAAACAATTGAAAGATTATATATTTATTGGCAAATTTAAAACTCGCGGGCAAAATCAAAATTGATCAATACCGAACCTATATTAATTGTCTCAATCAATCATCAATCTAATTGCCGTATTAGCAAGTTAATAAAAGGGACAAAACAAGTCCGAGTTTGGTGGCCAGCTTACATCAATCTTCAACATGCATACATATAAAATATACTCTACATTATTATATATACGAACGACAAGATGAATATATACACTCACAACTCTTAGTCTAAAATGTGAACGTTACAAAAGGAGCAATAACTAAAACTTGCTGCTCAAGATTTAGCATTACTATACTAAACTGTGTGAAACCCAATTTATTTGCAAAAAAAAAAACACGAAAGCAATGGGGCATTTTAGTATTTCGGCCAATGTTTTTCTAATCGAGATTGAAAAAGATTTGCCAGTGTTAATTTTTCTTTGCAGCCCCACAAATTAGAATAGACAAAAACACATATTTTGACTAGTTCAAATCCAAGAATCAGTAATTGGAGAGAAGTTTCTCAGAGATTTCGAGCAAAAAGTTGTGATATTGCAAGCAATCTCGATGCTTGGGAAATAATTAAACCTTCTAGAAAAGCACTTAATTTGTATGTGACGTGTGTGTTTATTTAAACAAAATATATAGATAATAGATTTTGATTCCCATAAAATTGAGTCTCCCCGAGTGTCTACCCTGATTATTATGTTTGAAAATCAACGTACAATAAAGTTAAAGAATTATTTAGTTGTATATATTCACTGGGTGTTGCATCACTGATCAAATTTAAATTAGAAAATTATTTAGTTGTATATATATACACTTCCACATTTCCCAAATGCTAAAAAAACATAACAAAAAACAATTGCTTTTGTCATTTGCAGTCAACTTAATTAGAAGACTAATTGCATATCACCGACTTCAATTTCAAATGTCATACCAATAAACGTCCACAGCCAATTTCTGAATTTACACGATGCCTTGTATATATTGGAATAAAATAAAATAATTGCACATGTGGATTTTATTTCATTTTTCATGAATGAAACATAGAGAAACATTCATGCTTATGAAGGGACTATCTCGATGAAAGCAAACTTTATTTTTCTCAATAAAAAGAAGAAGAAAAAAAAGAAAGGATACTTTCTTTAAAACATATCAAAATAATTATAAAAATGTCCATATACATGCTTCATATTAATATACATAACGAAGTTTATCGAAGTTCGGAGTTTGGGTGTGTGAAAGTTAGTGTCACTTTCTTCTCCACAACACTGATCACCAACGATTCAGTCTCTCCTGTTAGATTAAAGAGGAAACAAAATATTAGTAGTATTAGAAATAAATCTATTATTATTACTATGATTTGTATAGTTCAAAGAATCTAATAAAACAGAGGTTAATTTATTATCCAATGAAGAAAAAGAAGATCACGACCGTTCATCTTGGTTATAATCTCAGCCACTCTTTCCTGGCACCGTGAACACCTTAAATCGGCCATGAACACTTCTTCAACCTACTTAATTTTCAGGCAAAAGCAATTTAACTATCATATAATTTGCTAAACAAAGTCATTTTAAATACAGAGGAAAAAAAAACTCACGAGAGGTATGGTCAAGGATTCAACGGCGGCTAGAGTGGTGAGAGGGCCACCGCCGCCGCCGTTGACTGAGATGCCATCGATTTTCCGGCTAAGAGGAGACATGGTTCTAGGGCAGCTATTTTATGAGTATGTGACACTTTTGGTTGATAAGAAACGTGATTAGATGAATTGGCAATAATAAGTTGAGACGTGTCGATTAAATTTCCAATTGATGAATGATTGTAAATTTGAAGTATTCTCATTGGATCAAATTTTTAAGATGGATCATATTCTGAGTTTGAAAATAAGGACACGTCATACGTTTCAAATCTCTTAATAATAATATTATTAGAACCTTAGCATATACTCCCTCCATTTCGTATGAGTATTCGCTATTTCATTTTCGGTCCGTTTCACCAGAATATGCACATTTTTATTTTTACACACTACTCCACTCACATTAATGTGGGTCTCTCTTTCCACTAACACCACTCACCTACCATTTATTAAAACTCGTGTAAAAAAAGTCAATACTCAGCTGAAACGAAAAGAGTATTTTTTTTAGAGAGAAAGACTGTATCTAGGGATGGGAATGGGTCGGGTACCCACCCATTTAGTCTTTCCCAAACCCAAACCCGTTAAATTTTTTTATACCTATACCCGTCCCAAACCCGATTAAAAATCAATTTTAGTACTCGTACCCGCCCTAAACCCACCAGGTAATACCCACTAATTACCCAAATTCTACAATATCAAAATAAATATTCCTGTAAAATTTATATAACAAAAAATCATAACTAAAATATAAATATCAATCAAAAGTCAAAACTATTATTTAAATATGTAAATCTCATAATAAATGTAAACTAAGAAAATATAAAACAAATCTTAAGATAAATACTAACAAAATATAAAAGAAAATTTCAAATAAATACTAACTAAAAAAAGTTATAGCATAAGTCAATCTACGTCGTCTTCCTATACATATATATATACCATAGTGGGTACCCGTAGATATCTACCCATATCCGACCCAAACCCGTTCCGGATATCAATTTTACTATCCAGACCCGTCCCAAACCCATTTAATTTTACCCAAACCCGTTCTATCAGGGTATGAGTGGGGCGCGTACCCACAAAAACCCGACCAATTCCCATCCCTAACTGTATCTGCAAGCCCTTCTTTAGTATCGCAAGCAATATATATTTTTTGACTTTTTTTATTCGACGATTATATATTTATGTTCAAATCATATCTCTTCTAACATTTATCACGTCATCAGTTAGTAATTTTAAATTATTAAGTTGGATTTGAATTATATCATTATCATTTGAATTCGTTGGCAAAAAGTGTCATTTTTTCAAAGTTGGCGGCTGATAGGATACGACCTAGCTACTAGGCCCAAGCATCAGGCCCAATATAATTGGGCCCCAACAGTTAAGCTTGGCCCACGCAGCTCGGCTCAACTAAGAGAGACTTCTTCACTAAGGCAATCAAGACTCCTACGAAAACAAGATCGATCACTGGCGCCGTCTGTGGGAACTATAAATTTGTGATTTCCGATCAAAAGTTTTCTGGGTAATCTGTCGTCATGACAAGACCAACACGATCAACCACCGCAACTGCCGCCGCCAACAAGGAAAAGGAGAATCAGCAAACCGGGCAAGGTACTGCGGCAGCCGAAACCAGCCAGGCGCAAGATCAGAATCCTGCAACACACCGGCGACCTGGGAAGGAACACGCATGAAGCTAAACTCCCGACGGACACGTTCAGCACGTGCCGTTGGATAAGTATGGCAAGCCAATCTATCCAGAAGGAGAAGGTCACAATAGCTGCCAGGGGGAGGACGACGTCCATCTCCAACTGGACGAATTCGATGGTGCTGTCAGGGAGTACCTCACACATAATAAGCGTGATTTTCTCCTATTCGCAAATCAACAAAAGGCTCGCAATTATGAAAAAGGCCAACCTTCGCTCAGTGATGATAGAGAGCGTGAAGTTACATCCAAATCGCAACCGCGACAAAGATCACCTAGCGTCAGGATCGTAGGCGCACATGACGCTGGGATTCCCCCTAGGAGATTTGACGATTGCCAACGGGGCCATCGCATCTCACCTCGTCGCAGCGTAATCTCACCTCGGCGACCGTCTCACCTCGGCGTAAAGAGGACAATTACCAAGGAGGGAGGTTCAGCATGTACGGGAGGATCTCTACCCCTTTCACCAACCGAATACTTTACACTCCTCTCCTAGATAAGTACAGAGTCCCGCCTATCAAGCCATACAATGGATCGTGCGACCCAAGGAATTTCCTGTCCCAATATCAATACAACATGGTCAACCAGGGACTCAGCGACGATATCTACATGTGCAAGGTCTTCCCAGAGTTGTTGGTAGACAATGCACGCATGTGGTTCGACAATCTACCACCTCGCAGTATTGGGTCGTACGACGAGCTAAGAGGTTCAAAAAGGATGAGGCCATCACCTTTTCTGAGAAAAACCCGGTGCCAGAAAGAATACCTCACCAAGATGCACTCGTGATCGAAGCAGTCGTTGCCAACAAGCTAGTTTAGCGGGTATTCATCGACAGTGGAGCTTCGGTGAGTGTCCTCTTCAAAGATTACTTTGAGAAATTAGGAATCGAAGAGGCACGCCTCGCACCGGCACCAATTCCCCTAAAGAGCTTCGTACAGCAAGAGACGCGCACGGAGGGGATTATCTAATCCCTGTTACGGTGGGGAAACATCCGATGTCCTCCACTAAAGTGGTGAATTTCTTCGTCGTCAAAGCCAATTCCCCATACAACATCATCTTGGGCAGAGATTGGCTAGTTGCGGTAAAGGCTATATGCTCGGCGTACAATTTAACAATCAAGATCCCTTCAAAGGGAGGAGTCATCGTGATTCGTGGGGATCAGAAACGAGCCAAAGAATGCTTGCAAATTGCTCTACGAGGTGTTGGTACACCTCAGCACCCACAAGCATAGCAATTACAGAAACAAGAGTTGGAGCTGGAAAAGACGTCGTCTGCATCAGACGAACCAGTAGAAGACGTCACACTATGCGAAGACGACCCATCTAAGGTCATCAAAATAGGCTTCGCTGGTGGAGCCGAACTCAGAAAGCAGATCGTCCAACTCCTAAGGGAATACAGGGATGTCTTCGCTTGGTCACCCCTCGACATGACCGGGGTCTCACCAAGTATCATTACACATCGGCTTAACATTGACCCTGGAGTGAAACCAGTTTGGCAAAAGCAGCGGGTATTTGCAGCAGAAAGAAGCCAAGTCATATATGACGAAGTGCATCAGCTTCTGAAGGCACAGATACTCTTCGAGATCAAATATCCGACATGGATTGCCAACCCGGTGATGGTAAAGAAGCAAGAAGGAGGGTGGCGGATGTGTATCGACTACACCGATCTCAACAAACACTGCCCTAAAGATTGCTACCCCCTTCCAACATCGACAAGAAAGTTGAAGCTCTGGTCGGCCATAAGGTTTTCAGCTTCCTGGATCTGTATAAAGGATACCACCAAGTCCTAATAAGTGACGAAGACGCACTGAACATAGCCTTCATCACAGACTTCGGCGTCTTCGCGTACAAGAAAATACCTTTCGGACTAAAGAACGCTAGAGCTACCTATCAAAGGATGGTCGACAAGATATTCGAGCCTCACATTGGCAAAATCGTAGAGGTGTACGTAGACGACATTGTCATCAAAAGTAAGGAGTTAGCCACTTCGGTTGACGACCTCAAAATAGTCCTCGGTCTTTTACGCGAGGTAAACCTTAAGCTGAACCCCCAGAAGTGTACGTTCATGGTCCGATCTGGAAAATTTCTGGGGTGTTGGGTTTCCAAAGAAGGATTGCAAGCCAACCCTTCCAAAGTTCGAGCAGTCCAAGAAATGAAGGTGCCAAATACCATTCATGACGTGCACAAGTTGACGGGCTGCCTAACCGCCCTGAGTCGTTTCTTGTCAAAGGCCGCAGAAAAGCAACTTCCTTTCTTCAAGATCCTGAAAAAAGCACCGGAGTTCGATTGGAAAGACGAGCATAGGTCGGCATTTTAAGACCTCAAGAAATACCTTGCCAATCTTCCGACCCTATCCATCCCGAAGGAAGGAGAAGCCCTTTCTCTGTACCTCGCGGCCTCGGACGAAGCCATAAGTGCAGTATTAGTGAGGGAGGAAGGACATCGTCAGCTACCTGTTTATTTCATCAGCCGAGCACTAAAAGGACCAGAGACGAGGTACCAACCACTCAAAAAAGTCGTGTTGGCATTAGTGAATGCTGCAAGGAGGTTGCGACCCTACTTCTATGCATATCCCATACAAGTCCTGACCGATCTGCCACTTCAACAAGTGCTGACAAAACTGGAAGCATCGGGAAGAATCGCCAAATGGGCAGTTGAGCTCGGCGAGCACACGATCTCCTTCTGCCCTCGCCAAGCCATCAAAGGTCAAGCCCTAGAAGATTTCTTAGTGGAAGCTAAGTTCACAGAAGTGCGGAGCCAACTGAACCTTCCCTAAGCAAAACCAATGCCGAAGCTCCGAAAGAACCACCTAAAGATTGCTGGAAAATCTATGTGGATGGGGCTTCGGGGCATTTGGGAAGCGGAGCAGGTGTCATACTCCTCAGCTCAGATGGACAGGAGACAACTTATGCACTTCGGTTCGACTTCCCAACAATAAATAATGAAGTAGAGTACGAAGCTTTAATCGCCGGACTTCGTCTAATTCATGCTCTCCAGATACGAGCTGTACAAGTTTACAGCGACTCTCAAGTCATAGTGAGCCATATGCTAGGAAGGTACGAGGCTAAAGGCGACTAGAATGAAAAAGTACATCCACAAAGCCAAGACCTTACGATAGTACTTCTCATATTTCGAGTTGATTCGTATCCCTAGGGGGAAAACAATCGAGCAGATGCCTTAAGCAAATTGGCGTCGTCATCCACAAGCTCTCCCGTGGAAGAAGTCAAACTCCAAAGTATAGACGAAGCCGAGGTAAACCTAGTAACTGACGACGAGCCGAACTGGATGACTTCTCTTCGAAATTATCTGGAGAAGGGAGAACTGCCCAGTGATAAGCTCAAAGCTAGGAAAATCTTGAGTAAGTCTCCGAAGTACATTCTTGAACAGGGAGTGCTTTACAGAAAATCATACCTCCAGCCCCTCCTAAGGTGCATAGGTCCGAACCAGGCAGATTACGCACTACGAGAAATACACGAAGGATCAGTGTAGAAGCCACATCGGAGCCAGAGCACTCTCAAAGAAAGTCATGCGATGGGGATACTATTGGCCTACGATGTTCCAGGATGCAGTAGACCTCATCAAAAAGTGTCCGAAATGTCAGATATATGCGACCGTGCCGAGGTTACCACAAACCGACCTAACCAGCATGCAAAGCCCATGGCCATTCATGCAATGGGGGATAGACATCGTCGGCCCGCTAGATAAAGCTCCCGGCCAATTCCAGTTCCTCATCGTCGCCATCGACTACTTCACCAAGTGGGTAGAAGCTGAACCCTTGGCAAAAATCACGAGCAAGAACGCCCTTAACTTTGTCTGGAAGAACGTAGTGTGCCGCTTCGGCATACGGCGTACCCCATATCCTCATCTCAGACAATGGGACGCAGTTCATAGACAGAACTTTCAGGGAATGGTGTGAAGAGCTTCATATTCAGCAAAAGTTCACTTCGGTAGCTCATCCTCAAGCAAACGGCCAAACTAAAGTCACCAATCGGACGATCATCAAAGGACTTAAAGCTCGTCTTGATAAAGCCAAAGGAGATTGGGTGGTAAACTTACCCTAAGTTTTGTGGTCATACCGCACAACTCCCCGGACCTCAAACGGAGAAACACCCTACAGTTTAGTGTACGGAACTGAAGCAGTGATCCCGATAGAGATCGCCTGCCGAGCCCTCGCACTATCAATTTTTCAGCCGAAGACAATGAAGAAGGTCTCTGAACCGACCTGGATCTGTTAGAAGAAAAACGAGAGCTCGCCTATATAAGAGAAGCTAAGTATAAGCAACAAGTAGCTCGGTATTACAACCAGAGAGTCAAGTACCTGCAATTCCAAGTAGGCGACCTCGTTCTTTAAAATAACGAAGTCAGCAAGGCTGCAAGGCTCGGCAAGCTATAAGCCACATGGGAAGGACCCTATCGAGTTGAAGAAGTCCTCGGCAAAGGGTCGTATAAGCTCGCCCACTTATCTGGTGAGCTAATACCCCGTACATGGCACATTACGCATTTAAAGAGATACTTTGCATAAGTGGCTGAGAGTAATGTTTAAGTCCATTTAGTTCGTCTAGGTTACGAGTCAGGTCATCTTGTGATTTTTTTTTTTTCTTTCGAACTTCAGTTTTCTGTTAATAAAGTATTTATTTTTCCTTTAATTTGTTTGGTCTTGCATACTTCATTTTGCATTTATGAATATTACTACTCCACTTATGCATATTATCTCGCCCTTTTACTCTAAAACCTTGACGAGGGTAACTTAATATCATTTCGAGGATAAATAAACCCCAAAACTGGGGTAAACTATAAACGCGCGTAAGGGGACCACCCCTATCGATACTTCTCGACAAATAAAGAACTTAAAGCCAATCCTCATCTTATGATGAGGAAGAGCTACTTAAAGCCAATCCTCATCTTATGACGAGGAAGAGCTACTTAAAGTCAATCCTCATCTTATGACGAGGAAGAGCTACCCAAAGTCAATCCTCGTTTCATACGAGGACGAGCTATTTCAAGCCAAAACCTTGTCTTATGACAAGGATAAGCTACCTAAAGCTTGCCTTCGTTTAAAACAAGACTACCTTAGTTAAAATTGACGATGAAAAGCTTAAATACAAGTATATAAGTTTCCATTTTATTTCATAAAGAGGTAGAAAGATACAATGTTATATACATTATGACGAAGAGGGGCTAGGAGGCTGACTAAAGCTAAGCCAATCTCTGGCAAAATCTCTATTTAAGAGATCATCTATACTAATCCTACTTCTACCTCTACCTCTACCTCTACCTCTACTTCGGGCACTTTGAGTCCGACCTCGGGTAACTTGACCCCTCGACCTCGGCCTCGTACATTCGCCAGCTGCCGCTCTCGATCTAAGAATTCCCGAGAGTGGCGATCGACGATCCTTGAACTAGAGCCGGGATTGAGTGAACTCGAGGGCCCGGCCTCTTCGGAAGCAAGTCGAGCAGCCAATTTGAGACGGCGAGCCAAGGTTATCTTATACAGTTTAGCTATTTGCTTCAGCTCGTTCATTTGTTCCTGAAGCTCCCAGGAGTTGGCACCATATTGCTCTCTGTAGCCCTTGCACCGAGTCACGAGCTCTTTAACCCTCGTTTCCACATCAGAAATAGTGAGCCCACCAGCTCGGCGGATAATTGCCTTGTACTCCGCGTGTTCTTCACGGACCGGCTTCTTCCTTTGCTATTTCCAGCTTCTCCTCGAGCTCGAGAAACTGAGCTTGTAGTTCGTCAAACTTCTCCTGAGCAGCAATAAGCTTAACTTCGGCCTCGGTTTGGACATGCCCAGCTCGGCCTTTCCAGTGTGAAACTTCAGCCTCCTTCGATTCAAGAGCTCGGGTTAAATGGGATATTTGTTCAACCCATGGAGATGCATCAAAAAGTTTGGGAGAAGACTACATAAATACAACAGAAATTTCAATAAAAAGGATGAAGTTTTATTAAAGCCACTTCGGCAAAAGGAGAGCGTCATCATAGTGACGACGTAATACAAGGATTGAAATAAAATAAAATAAATAAAAATAAATAAATAAATTTGAGAGGATCAACTGACCCCTCCAAGATTCTCCTCTCCTTGCTGAGGCTCGGTCTCGACATTCTTCGGCTCCTCCTCAGCCCGTCCCACGGGCTCTTGGTCTTGAATTTCGACCTCCTCAGCCAAGCTCGCGATTGCGGCTTCGACCTTTGGATCTTCGTCAACCGGACAAGACGGATGCTTTCGGCGGTAAGGAAAGTAGACAAGGAAGAAAGCTTTTTCACTATCGAAAGTCCCCCATGAACTCCGACAACACCGCCGCGTACTCGCGAAGCAGCTCGTCGGACGATGTCACCGTCATAACCATACTTAGACTTATCTAAGTCTGGATAATCACGGGCAATCTCGTCAATGACTTCCGCTTTCACGACGGTGTTCAGGACCGCCGCCAGCTCAGTCGCTAGTTCGGAAAACTTCCCCGAAAGGAAGATTCTATCTGCGAAGGCGCGAAATACCTCCCCTTGTGAGGACGCCACTTCGGCTTTAATGCCGACCGCCTTTGCCTTCTCTGAGGCCACTGCTGCCTTGTGTTTGGCCACTTCGGCCCTAGCCGCCTCGGCCGCGGCTACCGACGCAGCCTCCCTCTTCTCAGCCTCTCTGGCCTTCTCTTCGGCAACGGCAGCCTTATAAGCCAAGTCCTCCTTGGCTGCCTTCACCTAGTCCAACTCCCGAGCCAATTTTCGATGCTCGGTTGCCAGGTCAGAGACCACAATCTCGGCCCGCTGCAATAATACCCAGTGTTAGGTCACGCAATAAATACACTCAAGTATTTCGAAAATAGAATGCACTACCTCGGCTAGTGACCTTGGGGAGTCTGATACTAGATCAGAGGCTCGGCCACGGACAAGGGTCCCGCCCACTTCCCCGACAACGACCACATCGGGTTTGATATGTGGTTCCTTACTCTGACGCAAGGCGAGTTGAACAGATGGACCCAGCAACGGAGAGCTAGAAGGAGGGGATTCTCCCACCTCCAGGGTCTTTTCTGACGAGGCAGCGGACGGTTTCAAAGCCTCATCAGTATGCCTCAGCCTCTTCCTAGACTTCTTGGGTTTCAACTCAAAGTTCATTGCAAGACAGAAAAGAGGGGGTTAGGCCGCATAAAAAAAGAAAAGAAAAAAAGAACCAATGTCACACAAGATAACAAGCAGGGCCTCACCCGGATTCACCATTGAGGTAGGGTCATAAGGGCTCAGCCCTAGCATAGCGAGCCGGCCTCGGGATATTCCTTGGAAATGAGGCCGAGCTCTTTTAAATTTTTCTCAAGGTCACCGAAGTCCTCTCCGGTGCCTTGATCCTCTAGCTTATCTGTATTCCAGATAAATTGAGGGACCTCTTCAGATCGGCAGAAGAAGAATTTCTTCTGCCAGTTTGCATTGTTGGACTTCGTCTTCATTCGGAAGTTGCGATAAGGGGAAAGGTAATACCACCCGGAAGAACTAGGCTTTAGTTGGAAAAACCTAAGGATCAACCCTAGGGTAAGCGGGTGGCTGAAGTGACCAGCTTCGGCAGCCAGACCTACTAACTGCTTAAAGGAGTTCGGCATAATCTGTCCTAGAGAGATACCGAACTTCCGTAGCAGATCGGCATATGCAGAAGGAAGAGGAAGACGAAGACCGCAGTTTAAGCAATCTTCATAAACAGTAAAGAATCCGTCCGGAGGCGAACAAGCCCTATCCTCTGAACGGGGAGCGATGAGAAGAGCAGACTTCGAAACAAAAATGTATCCGCGATTTCTCGAATCGAAGAGGCGTTCAAAGTAGATGAAAAATCATTAACATTCCCGCAGTTCGGCACGGGAGGAATCCTAACCCTACGGATAATAGGAACGGGAGAATCTACTGTATAACACTCTAAATCTACATAAGGCGACGGAACAAAAATTCGCCGCCGGAGAAACCGGCGGTGAAACTGACATTTCAAGAGTTTTATAGCCTTCACTACTACTGATAGAAGAGGAAGAAGCCATAGAAGTGACTTACTTGTATTGAGGAATGGGGAACATGAAGCTTATACGGCAGATTCGCACGATTCCAACGAACGGTGAAGTAAAATCACAGCAGCAGAAAGTTGCAGCGGCGGAATGAACTCAAAATTGTGGGAAGTGTGAAGAAATGTCATATGAGAGAAGCTTTATCAACTTTCTGCCTTTTCACCTTCCCCCACGTCGCTAATCGTATCCTACTTTATCGGGATTCCAACCGGCACATTAATTAAAAGCGACTGACACATCCCGTGTTCGGCTTCGGCCACACGATGTTCATGCCACTTCATCGAATTTATTTTTCGATGGGGCAAGGCATCTTTTTTACCTCGTATTTTGACGGGACGAGCCGAACTCAACTTCGTCAAATTTATTTTTCGACGGGGCAAGGCACTTTTCTCTAACCTCGTCTTCAACGGGGCGGTACGCACTTGACTTCGTAAATTTATTTCTTGATGAGGCACCGCACTTCTCAATTACCTCATCTTGGACGAGACGAGCCAAACTTGACTTCGTCGAATTTATTTTTCGACAGGTCAAGGCAATTATTCTCCAACCTCATTCTCAAACGGGGTGATACGAACTTGACTTTGTCAGATCTATTTTTGACGGGGCACATCACTTCTATCCGATCTCGTCTCAACAAGGCGGTACGTGATGGACTTCGTCAATTCTACTTTTTGACGGGGTAACATACTTTACACCACTCCTACCTCAACTATTTCCTTTAAATCACGCCCTCGCTTCTACATCTTTTTTGGAGGGGGGGGGATGTGATAGGATACGGCCTAGCTACTAGGCCCAATATAATTGGGCCCCAACAGTTAAGCTCAGCCCACGCAGCTCGGCTCAACTAAGAGAGACTTCTTCACTAAGCTAATCAAGACTCCTACATCGACTACAACTCAAACTCCAAGAGAGATCTAGAAGCTCGGTGTCTATCGATAAGAGGAGGATCAAGCCAAAGAGTCCAAATAGGAGAAGACTTTGTATCATAGTCAAACTCCATGTAATTACCGCTTAGAATAGATTGGGGGGGGGGGGGACAATCTTGTAAACAACACACATACTAGCAATAATATCCATACTCCCTTTTTGCTCCGTGGACGTAGATCTATTCCGGTAGATCGAACCACGTAAATCCCTTGTGTTCCATTATTTTCGTGTTCATTTATTCCTTGTCAACGTTCATTAATTGCCTACAAAAACAAGATCGATCAGCGGCTATAGACATTGTTGAATTTAAACATATCAACTCTTCATTTTTCGAAAAAAAATATATTCTACTATTTCATATAATTAGATATTTATGTGTATATGAGAGGATATGAAGGTGCAACCTCATGCATACTTATCACCAGAGGAGAGAACTCAATTGGGCTCGTCCACCAGAAAAAGAGTCTCAAAATGGGTTATGGGTTGGGCGTTAATTTTCAGTACTATTGCTATTATATTTTCTAATTAGAGAAGGAAAAAAAAATTGAGTGAATCTTTGAGGCCCATAAATATGTTAATGGAGCTACCTAAGCAATTAATAAATAATTTTGTAGTACAATTTTGATAGGATATGGCCTAGCTACTAGGCCCAAGCATCGAGCCCAATATAATTAGGCTCCGACTGTCAAGCTCGGCCTATGCAGCTCGGCCCACTTAAGAGCCTTACTTGGCTCGGCCCAAACAGCCCACCTAGGCCGAATCCACTTCGGCCCACCTCAAAGAATCTCTACACCAAGGCAACTCCTACATCGACTACAATTCAAGCTCCACAAGAGATATAGAAGCTCGGTGTTTATCCAGTAAAGGAGGAGATCAAGCCAAAGAGTCCTAATAGGAAAAGACTTATAATCCTAGTCGAATTCCATATGTAAACACTTATAAATAGGGGTTTAGAATAGGTTGAGGGGAGAGAACAATCTTGTAATCACTACTCATACAAGCAATAAAGATCTATACTCTTTCCGCCCGTGGACGTAGATCTATTCCAATAGATCGAACCACGTAAATCCCTTTGTGTTCCGTTTACTTTCGTGTTCGTTAAATCCCAGTTTTCGTGCATTAACTATCTTGCAAAATAAGATCGATCACTGGCGCCGTCTGTGGGAAGCAAAATCTGTGAATCTTGATCAAATTTTGCAAGTTTGCTACAATCACGATGGCCGGGAAATCAACACGATCTACTGCTGCCTGCTAATAAGTCTGCTGCTGAGGCTGCCGCCGCCGCCGCCGCTGCTAAGGAGAAGGATGCCCAGCAAACCGCTCATGAATCAACCGAAGCCTCCAGCCATCCACCCTAGCTCTAATCAAAGACGCCCCGGGAAGGAGCGTGCGCTGACTCCGGAAGGGCATATCGGAAATATCCCGGTGGATCAGTTCGGCAGACCGCTCCACCCCAGCCAAGAAGGTCACAGCAGTGGTCGTGACGGAGATGAGACCCCAAAGCTCCAGCCGCATGAACTTGAAGATGCAGTGAAGAGTTTCCTTGCATATAAAGGCACAAAATTCCTACAATTCGTCAACCAACAAAGAGCTGGACATCATGGAGAACGTGGAGCTACACCCCGTTCCCATCAGCAACACGATTCTCAAAGCATCCAGATTGTGGGCGCACGAGACGCGGCACCTCGTCAAGAAGGTTCGATGATAAACGCCGAGGAGACTCCAGACATTCACCTCGTCGTACCATCACCCCACCTCGTCGTCATACTGCTTCACCTCGGTATGGCGACGATCACCGAGGAGGGAGATTTACTGTTTACAGTAAGATCTCTACTCCCTTCACCAACTACATACTCTACACTCCTCTCCCAGAGAAGTATCGAGTACCTCCTATCAAGCCTTACAACGGCTCATGCGATCCGAGCAATTTCCTGTCCCAATACCAATATAATATGATGAATCAAGGTCCCAGTGAGGATACCTACATGTGTAAGGTATTTCCTGAACTGCTTGTTGATAATGCTCGTAGTTGGTTCGATAGCCTGCCTCCATGCAGTATCGGATCATACGCAGACCTGCTCGAAGCTTTCGAACGCAGGTTTTTCCAGAAAGCCGAGGCAAAAACTACCCCGGCCCAACTTCTTTCCATTAGGCAGAGTCGAGGAGAATCAATAAGTGACTTTATGACTAGGTTTAACGAGGAAAGCCTGAAAGTCGATCGCTTGACCGACGAAGTCCTTATCTCAGCCTTCCAGAATGCCATCCAATCTGGTGCTCTCTACAAGGAGATCATAAGGGAAGAGCCACGGACGTCGAAGCAGCTGTGGAGCATCGCGGATCGTTTCGCACGAGCAGATGAAGCGGATAGGAAGAAGCGCGAGGCTGATAAGCCTGAACCATCTGATCGGAGGAAAGAAGAGCGCAATGACCGAAGTCAGGGCCGCCGAAGTGCCTTAGATAGACTACAGCGAGGCCCCCTTGAATCCCGACTTGGACCTCGGCAAACTTCGGAAAAGACCCAATTCACGCCACTGACAAAGCCGAGGACGGAGATTTATGAGCTTCATACCAACCTGTTTCAAAGACCTCAGCCCATGTCACGAGGTGGATCAAGACGCCGGTCTAAGGATAAATACTGCCGATTCCATGAGGACTACGGTCATGACACAGAAGACTGCAGGGAGCTAGCTGCGGATATCGAGCACCTGGTACGTGACGGTACGTTTAGAAAGTACCAAAGTCACAGCCAATATGATGCCCGACCCCAGGGTAGGGGAAAGAGCAGGAACCGAGGAGGGAACAATTGCGCCCCCCATGTCGACAAAAAGCCCAGGCCTGATGATGAGGAGGGAGACGAAGATCAACCACGGATCGACGGAGTCGTCACTGCTATTACCGGGCTCCCACAAGGAGCAACGAAGTCGTCACTCAAGGCCGAGGCCAGAAGTCCCTCTACAGCCGAGCCTTTACAGAAAAGGTTCAAAAAAGACGAGGTCATTACCTTCTCAGAGAAGGACCCAGTGCCACCAATAATACCTCACCAAGACGCTATTGTGATTGAGGCAGTGGTGGCTAATAAGCTGGTCCATCGAATCTTCATTGACAGTGGGGCCTTGGTAAGCGTACTCTTTAAGGATTGCTTTGAGAAGTTAGGGGTCGAAGAAGCTCGTTTAACACCAGCATCAATTCCCCTTAGAAGCTTCGTCCAACAAGAGACGCAAACTGAAGGGATAATTCAACTCCCAGTGACAGTGGGTAAGCACCCATTGTCATCCACCAAGTTCGTCAGTTTTTTTGTTGTGAAGGCGAACTCCCCCTATAACATCATCCTAGGAAGAGATTGGTTGGTTGCAATGAAGGCAATATGCTCGGCGTACCACCTAACGATCAAAATTCCATCGAAGAATGGGGTAATTATAATTCGCGGTGACCAGAAAAGGGCGAAGGAATGCATGCAGATCGCCCTACGAGGTGTTGGGACACCTCAGCATCCGCAAGCATAGCAATTACAGAAATCCGAAGTGTTAGAAGACAACTCTACATTCTACGAGCCAGTAGGAGCTGTTGTAGTGTACGAAAATGACCCCACTAAGGTTGTTAAGGTTGGCTTCGCTGGAGGAGCCGAACTTCGCAATCAAGTTGTCCAACTACTTCGGGAATATAAGGATGTCTTCGCCTGGTCACCACTCGACATGACCGGAGTTTCACTAAATGTTATCACACACCGGCTGAACATTGACCCCGGAGTAAAGCCAGTCCGGCAAAAGCAGCGGGTATTCGCAGCAGACCGGAACCAGGTCATACATGATGAAGTGCACCAACTGTTAGAGGCCCGAATACTCTTCGAGGTCAAGTATCCGACGTGGATTGCTAACCCGGTGATGGTGAAGAAACAAGGAGGAGGTTGGCGAATGTGTATTGACTACACCGATCTAAATAAACACTGCCCCAAAGACTGTTATCCTCTTCCCAATATCGACAAGAAAGTCGAGGCTCTGGTCGGCCACAAGGTTTTCAGTTTCTTAGATCTGTATAAAGGATATCACCAAGTTTTGATGAGTGACGAAGACGCACCAAAGATAGCTTTCATCACTGACTTCGGCGTCTTTGCATATAAGAAAATGTCATTCGGACTAAAGAATGTTGGAGCTACTTATCAAAGAATGGTGGACAAGATATTTGAGCCCCACATCGGTAACAATGTGGAAGTATATGTGGATGACATCATCGTCAAAAGCAAAGAGCCAACCACCTGTGTCGACGATCTCAAGATCGTCCTCGGCCTCCTTCGGAAGTTAACCTGAAGCTGAATCTTGAAAAGTGTACCTTTATGGTCCGATCCGGAAAATTTTTAGGATGCTGGGTTTCTCAAGAAGGATTAAAGGCTAACCCGTCCAAGGTCCGAGCTGTTCAAGAAATGAAAGTTCCGGAGAAGATTCACGACGTGCACAAATTGACGGGCTGCCTAGCTGCCATTAGTCGGTTCCTCTCGAAAGCGGCAGAGAAGCAACTCCCGTTCTTCAAGATTCTTAAGAAGAACCCAGTTTTTAAATGGGAAGAGGAACAGAAATCAGCGTTTGCCTACCTGAAAAAATACCTCTCTAAGCTTCCAACTTTATCGGTCCCGCATGAAGGTGAGATTCTATCCCTATACCTCGCGGCTTCGGATGAGACTATAAGTGCAGTCCTAGTACGTGAAGAGAAACATCGGCAACTCCCGGTCTACTTCATCAGCCGAGCACTCAAAGGACCAGAGACGAGGTATCAGCCATTAGAGAAGATCGCACTAGCGTTAGTAAACGCAGCGAGGAGGCTACGACCTTATTTCCAGGCACATCCTATTCAGGTCCTCACTGACCTCCCACTTTGGCAAGTGTTATTGAAGCCTGAAGCTTCGGGGAGAATTGCGAAATGGGCAGTAGAGCTAAGTGAGCATGACATCAGCTACTGTCCACGCAGTGCTATCAAAGGCCAAGCCTTAGCTGACTTCCTTGTGGAATCTAAATTTACAGAATCACCGAAGCCACTCGATGCCGCCTCGGATATTGTCAGAGCCGAACCCACAAGTAAGCCACCAAAAGACTGTTGGAAGGTATATGTGGACGGGGCTTCTGGAAAATTAGGAAGCGGTGCAGGCATCGTACTTCTCAGTCCAGACGAGCAGGAGATAACCTATGCACTTCGGTTCGACTTCCATACCACAAATAATGAGGTGGAGTACGAAGCCCTAATTGCAGGACTTCGCCTCGCTCAAAGTCTTCAAGTACGAGCTGTACAAGTCTACTGTGACTCCCAAGTCATAGTTAGCCATATGCTCGGCACATACGAGGCAAAGGGCGACAGAATGAAGAAGTATCTCCAAAAAGCTAAGAGTCTGCAAGAAAGCTTCACCTACTTTGAGTTGGTACGAATCCCAAGAGGAGCAAATACCCGAGCTGATGCTTTAAGCAAATTGGTGTCCTCGTCAACAAGCTCTCCAGTAGAAGAAATCAAACACCGAAGTATAGGAGAAGCCGAGGTCGGCCTCGTAATTGATGATGAAGCACCAAATTGGATGACTCATCTTCGGAATTATTTGGAGAAGGGCGAACTGCCCAGTGACAAGCTTGAGGCAAGAAAGATCTTAAGCAAGTCACCAAAGTACGTTCTACAAGAAGGAATTCTGTACAGAAAGTCATACCTTCAACCTCTCCTAAGATGTGTCGGGCCGAACCAAGCAAACTATGCGTTAAGCGAAGTTCATGAAGGGTCATGTGGAAGCCACATTGGAGCTCGAGCACTGTCAAAAAAGGTCATGCGCTGGGGCTACTATTGGCCTACAATGTTTCAAGACGCAGTCGAACTAGTCAAAAGGTGCCCAAAATGTCAAATCCATGGGACGGTACCGAGGCTACCTCAAACCGACCTCATATGCATGCAAAGCCCGTGGCCGTTTGTGCAATGGGGAATTGACATCGTCGGACCATTTGATAAAGCTCTCGGACAACTCCAGTTCCTCATCGTAGCCATCGACTACTTCACTAAGTGGGTCGAAGCTGAGCCCTTGGCAAAGATCACAAGCAAGAACGCCCTTAACTTCGTATGGAAGAATGTGGTTTGCCACTTCGGTGTACCTCGCATCCTCGTTTCGGATAATGGAACACAATTCACCGATCGGACATTCAGGGAATGGTGTGAAGGGCTTCACATTCACCAAAAGTTCACTTCGGTAGCTCATCCTCAAGCGAACGGCCAAACCGAAGTTACGAACAGAACGATTGTCAAGGGACTCAAAACCCGCCTCGACAAAGCCAAAGGAGATTGGGCCGCAAATTTACCCCAAGTCCTATGGTCGTACCGAACAACTCCCCGGACCTCGAACGGTGAAACGCATTATAGTTTGGTGTACGGAACCGAAGCAGTGATCCCGGTAGAGATAGGCCTGCCGAGCCCGCGCACTATCAACTTCACAGCCGAAGTCAACGAGGAAGACCTCCGAACCGAACTGGATCTGCTAGAAGAAAAACGAGAGCTCACCTACATAAGAGAAGCTAAGTACAAGCAACAAGTAGCTCGGTACTACAACCAAAGGGTGAAGTACCAACAATTCCAAGTAGGCGACCTTGTACTTCGGAATAACGAGGTCAGTAAAGCGGAAAGGCTCGGCAAGCTTGAAGCCACATGGGAAGGACCATACCGAGTTGAAGAGGTCCTCGGCAAAGGGTCGTACAGACTTACCCATTTATCCGGTGAGCCCTTACCCCGCACATGGCACATTAATCATTTAAAAAAATACTTTGTATAAGTGGAGGAGAGTAATGTCTAGGATCAGTTCATTTAAAGTCGTAGGTGTCAAGAGTCAGGTCGTCTTGTCAGCTGTTTTTCTTTTTTCGGTTTTTTTTCAATAAAGTTTTATTTTTTCTTCAATATACGTTTAAATTCTTGCATATCATATCTTGCATGTCTCTCTATTCCACTTATGCTTAATATTTTGAAACCCTGACGAGGGTAATTTAATAAACTCCACATTAGGGGTCAATTCTAAACGCGCGCGTACCGACCTAACCTTGTTAAAAATAGAAGTTCAAACTGCCTGGGCTTAAAATAAAGGAACCACCTTTGTTAAAAGCTAGGAAGAAATACTTTTGTTTAAAACAAGGAGGCACCACCTCGGTTAAAAACAAAGATACGGCCTTTGTTTAAAATAGAGAAGAGCCTAAACCTCGTCGGACGACGAGGTCGTGCTAATTAAAGCCTAAAACTTCATCTTTGACGAAGTCGTGCTATTCCAAGCCTAAACCTCGTCGGACGACGAGGTCGGGCTAATTAAAGCCTAAACTTCGTCTTTGACGAAGTCGTGCTATTCCAAGCCCAAATCTCGTCGGACGACGAGGTCGTGCTAATTAAAGCCTAAACTTCGTCTTTGACGAAGTCGTGCTATTCCAAGCCTAAACCTCGTCGGACGACGAGATCGGGCTAATTAAAGCCTAAACTTCGCCTTTGACGAGGTCGTGCTAATTAAAGCCTTAACTTCGCCTTTGACGAAGTTGTGCTACTCAAAGCCTAAACCTCGTCTTTTGACGAGGTAATGCTCATCATGGCCTACCTTTGTGCAATGCAAGGGAATATATCTGTGTTAAAAACAAGGTAAAAGGCTAATATGAGTATAGAGAATTCCGTTTTATTTCAAAAATGGAAAAGTACAATACATGGTGATTAAGACGAACTCGAAGGCTTGGGTTTGCTAAAACTAAGACATCTTGTAGGAAAATCACCGTCGGAGTTGAAATTTAAAACATCATCTATATTGAAGCGGCCTTGACCTCGTTCACCACTACCTCATCCTCGACTCCGACCCCTACCCGGTTGAAGACTCCGACCTCGACCTCGTCGAGCCAATCTTTGTCGTTCTTGTTCATAAATCTCTTTAGAGTGCCGCGTATATCTCATGTCTGATCGATCCGCGGGAGTCGACGATCTCGAGGGATCAGTGGTAGTGGACGAACTTGAAGGATGAGAGTCCTTTCCCAGTCGAGCAGCCAATTTCGGACGCCGAGCTAGAATCACATCGTACATACCAGCTATTCGCTTCAGCTCAACCATCTGATCTTTGAGTTGCCAGGAGTCCGCCCCGTATCTTTCGTGGTAATCCTTACACCGGGCTGCAATTTCTGTTACCTTTGCATCAACTTCGGCAATGGTTTTCCCACCGTTTCGGCGGACAATGGCCTCGTATTCAACATGCTCCTCGGCGATCCTTATAGATTCTTCCTTCATGGCATCATACTTATCTCCAAGCTCTAGGAGCCGAGCTTGAAGCTCGTCATTTTTTATTTGAGCGGCTCTAAGTCTCACGTCGGCCACGTCCTGGATATGGTTAGCTTGGTCTCTCAAACGAAGAGCTTCGACATTCTTAGCTTCAAGAGCCCGTAATAAGTTGTTGATTTGAGCTATGTACGGGGATGCATCAAAAATAGTGGGGGAAGACTACAACGCAAAGAAAAAAAGTTTCAATTAAATGTTGAAATTTTATTATGCCACAAAGGCGAAAGTCAAGCGACATCCTACCGATGCCGCAGTACAAAAGCCTTACAAAAAAAAAAAAAAAAAAAAAAAAAAAAAAGGAGGAGAAATATTGAAAAAAGGTGATCAACTGACCACTCCGGCATTCTCTTCATCCTCACAACGAGCTTCATCATTAGCCGGAACGGTTTCATCCTCGCCCCTGACTTCAGCCTCGCCAGCATCCTGCACCCCGGTCTCCGCAGTGCGGTGGAGGTTGGCAATCACCTCTTCTAGCTCGTCGTCCCGGTCGACCGGGCAATTTTGAACTGCCTCGGCAGTCAAAAAAGTGGATGCCGAGGCCAAGCTATCCAACAGAGGGATACCTTGGATACTTTTCAGTAAAGCCTCGGCATACATGCGGTATACGAGCTCATCCGACATCTTCTGATAACCGTACTTGGATTTATCCAAGTCCGGCATATCAGCAGCAATGCCGTCGATGGTGTCACTGACCGCGCGAGCGTTCAGAACCGAAGCCACCTGCCCGGCAAGTTCTGAGAACTTTTCAGACCGGAAGAGTCGCTCTGTATACGCCCGAAGCAGAGGCCCTTGCCCGGCCACCATTTCAGCCTCGCGTCGCCTTGCCGTCTCCACCTCGGCCCTCAACAAGATCGCCTCCGCCTTTGCCGCCTCGGTAGCAGCTCGCTCCGCAACCAATTTAGCTTCGGTCAAAGCCAACTGGTTGGTGAGGCCGCCCTTCTCATTTTCAAGGTTGCGGCGAGCCTGGGCCATCTCGTTGTACCGATCGACCCCGGAGGTCAGAAAACTGCTCAATTCAGAGGCCAGATCACTTAGCCTCATCACCATGTCCTCGGTACCCTACATCAACATATATTAGTAATAAATAAAACAAAAAGGGGAGGTGCCGAAGTGTAGACGAAGGCATATGATGTTACCTCGGGAAACGGCCGTCGCCGATTCACCAGTTCTCCAAAACCCTGGCCTCCCACTCGGTGAGATGACCGAACTGCAGTAACAGCGCAATCCTCCTCTTCGTTTGTAACAGCAATAGCCAACTTCTGCTGTTTCTTTTTACGAACGACAGGTCGCTCTGGAAGGGATTCCATTGGTGATGAGATCAGTCCACTCTCGGTTCGCTCCGAGGACGCCTCGGATGATGGCTTTTCAGTCGAGCTGGATCTCATCCTCTTCTTACCGAGTAGCTTCACTGCAAACAAACAATAAAAGCCATATCACAATTACATGACATCAAACAACAAGATAAAAATAGACCAAGTGGAGCCTCACCCTTCACCGGCTCAACCATGGAGTCTGGATCATAAGGGCTCAGCCCCGCCATAGCAAGATCGGCTTCGGTAAATTCTTCATCGACTAGGCTAGTCAACACTTCATCAAGCACACCGAACTTTTCTTCGGTGCCTTGGTTCCTCAATTTACCCACATTCCAGACGAAATGTGGGACCTCACCGAACCGACAGAAAAAGAACTTCGACTGCCAGTTCGGGATTTTTGACTTCGTCTTCACTCGAAAGCCAAGACGGGGTGACAAATAGTACCACCCATTGTAGGAATTAAATTGAAAATATTTCAAGATCAGCTCTACTGACAGGCTGACCCCGTGACGACTACTAAGTATGCCTAAAGTAGTAAGCTGCCTAAACGAGTTCGGCGTTATTTGAGCTAAAGGAATGCCGAACTTCCGAAGAAGATCGGCAAAAATAGGGGGGAGGGGAAGACGAAGACCATGGCTTAAGCAATCTTCGTAGATAGTTACGAAGCCAACCGGAGGGTTGGACGCCCTATCCTCCGGCCGAGGAACTAACATCTCTATCCAGTCAGGAAATAAATAATTTTTTGCAATTTTCAAAATTGCAGATGAATCTAGGGTTGAAGAAAATTTTGACACTGTTCCGATTGAATCACGGGGAGAAGCAAAAACTACCATACAATTCGACGGAATGTCCGACTCTACAGTATATACATCTACATTTATATTTTCCGGCGAATGAGATACCGGCGGCGACATAGACCTTTCGCCCGAATCCAGACTACCACTACCGCTCGACTCGCGCATAAAAGAAGAGGAAGCCATGGACTTACTTTTTAAGCAATGGAAGACTGTGATGACAACGACTGGGTCACTGGATTCTGGTGTAACACTGACGGCAGCACTGCAAGCGTGAAGACAGAAGATGAATTGCCGAAAATTTTTAGGGTTCCGAATTTCAAAAATGTTGATTGTGGCGTCTGAAAGAAGTTTTAATAACTTTCAGCCTACTTTATCGGGACCCCAAACGGTGCATTAAATGTAACTGACACATCACGTGTTCGACCTCATCCTAACGAGACGGTTCACATTCCAACTTCGTCGAAATTTTATTTCCGAAGGGGCAATGTGAATTCCAATTCCACCTCGTCTTAACGAGGTGGCAAGCATTCCGACTTCGTCGAAATCCAATTTCCGAAGGGACAATGCAAATTTTATAACCTCCTCATTTTAACGAGGTGGCAAGCATTCCGACTTCGTCGAAATCCAATTTCCGAAGGGGCAATGCAAATTTTATAACCACCTCATTTTAACGAGGTGGTAAGCATTCCGACTTCGTCGAAATCCAATTTCCGAAGGGGCAATGCAAATTTTATAACCACCT
Organism: Mentha longifolia; assembly: GCA_001642375.2. Lineage (NCBI taxonomy): Eukaryota > Viridiplantae > Streptophyta > Magnoliopsida > Lamiales > Lamiaceae > Mentha > Mentha longifolia. Next base: position 39,527,046 of record CM038112.1, on the reverse strand, counting down.
TGTTTTAACGAGGTGGCAAGCATTCCGACTTCGTCGAAATCCAATTTCTGAAGGGGCAATGCAAATTTTATAACCACCTCGTCTTAACGAGGTGGCAAGCATTCCGACTTCGTCGAAATCCAATTTCCGAAGGGGCAATGCAAATTTTATAACCACCTCGTTTTATCGAGGTGGCAAGCATTCCGACCTCGTCAAAATCCAATTTCCGAAGGGGCAATGCAAATTTTATAACCACCTCGTCTTAACGAGGTGGCAAGCATTCCGACTTCGTCGAAATCCAATTTCCGAAGGGGCAATGCAAATTTTATAACCACCTTGTTTTAACGAGGTGGCAAGCATTCCGACTTCGTCGAAATCCAATTTCCAAAGGGGCAATGCAAATTTTATAACCACCTCGTCTTAACGAGGTGGCAAGCATTCCGACTTCGTCGAAATCCAATTTCCGAAGGGGCAATGCAAATTTTATAACCACCTCATCTTAACGAGGTGGCAAGCATTCCGACTTCGTCGAAATCCAATTTCCGAGGGGACAATGCAAAATTCTTACCCGCCTCGTCTTAACGAGGTGGCAAGCATTCCGTCTTTGTCAAAATTATAATTTCAACGGGGCAATGTAACTTTCACTACTCATGCTTCACCTTTCTACCCCAGCTCACACCCACACTTCCATATCTTTTTTGGGGGGGGGGGATGTGATAGGATATGACCTAGCTACTAGGCCCAAGCATCGAGCCCAATATAATTGGGCTCCGACTGTCAAGCTCGGCCTATGTAGCTCGGCCCACTTAAGAGCCTTACTTGGCTCGGCCCAAACAGCCCACCTAGGCCGAATCCACTTCGGCCCACCTCAAAGGAATCTCTACACCAAGGCAACTCCTATATCGACTACAATTCAAGCTCCACAAGAGATATAGAAGCTCGGTGTTTATCCAGTAAAGGAGGAGATCAAGCCAAAAAGTCCTAATAGGAAAAGACTTATAATCCTAGTCGAATTTCATATGTAAACACTTATAAATAGGGGTTTAGAATAGGTTGAGGGGAGAGAACAATCTTGTAATCACTACTCATACAAGCAATAAAGCTATACTCTTTCCGCCCGTGGACGTAGATCTATTCCAATAGATCGAACCACGTAAATCCCTTTGTGTTCCGTTTACTTTCGTGTTCGTTAAATCTCAATTTTCGTGCATTAACTATCTTGCGAAAATAAGATCGATCAAATTTTTAACAGGTTATTCAAATAATAAAATAAGTATTAATTAATAGGCGAAAAGAAAAAACCTAACTCAGTCTAACACTATATGGACAAGGCCCATAATCCATCAGTTGATCAAAGAATTTCGTTTAATGAGGAAAAAGAAACAGAAAAAAGAAATAAAATTTCACTGTCCCGCAACAAACAAGCTGCGAGCCCCCAATGGGGAACGAGCACGTGCATTTCTCAAACCAGTGGGACCCACATCCGATTTGGATCACGCTATTCGCCCATGCCTCTTTTACCAAGTGGGTCCCACCTGATCCTGCCAGGTGAGCATCACAGTCACTAGAGTAGAGAGGTTGAATAATTTGCAGATTAATTCCAAAATTCATTCCATAATCAAATTAATTAAACTGCTGATTATTTCATACTACATCATTTTCAGATTTTTCCATTATAACATAATTAAAACCACCACAAATACTAGACATACATATAATTATATAGCTTAGAATAGATAGAGCAGAACAACATATAATTCTTTCTTTCTAGTTCTAGCGTAACATTTGATTTACAGAGGCAACGCAAAATTAATCTACTATTACTATTTTCTAGCCATCAACTTATTTCTAGGTGAACAAATACGTAATAAATTCCTAATAACAAAACAAAAACAAATCCTAAAAGCCACCGCCCAATAAAGAAAAAGGGTACGGCGGCGCCACTGCCGGACCCACACTCTCCCCCGCCCCAAACCCTCCCAAGTAACCAAAACCATCCGCCGCCTCATGCCCGGCGACACTACTCACCGGCGTCGCCGCCACCACCAAACCACCACCGCTTCCGCCGCTCCCCGACGAGCTCGAAAAACCGCCATAATTGGGCCGGCTCCGCCACTGCGGTGGCGGCGGCGACATCTCGAAGGAAGGCGACGACTGGCAAAAGTTGTCGCGATCGACGTACCCTTCGGGGGACGAGATCGGGGTCGACTCCGCCATCCAGAAGGGCTCCTGGTCGTCCTCTCCGGAGAGAGCGACCTCCGACAAGGAGTTGGAGGAGGAAGCCGCGATCGCGAGCTTCCTCTTCTTATCGGGAGTTAGCCGCCTCAAATTCTCTTTCTCGAGCATGATTTTGGGCAAGATTTCTGGGTCTTGAACGACTTTACACAAGAACGTCATCATTTGCTGGGGCCTTCTCTCCGTCGCCTCCAGCCTCCGGTTCATGCTCTGAAGCTCCTGCTCCAGGCCCTTCTGCTCTTCCTTAAGCTTCGCGATCTCCATGATTAGGTCTTCGTCTTCGTCGTAATCTTCGTTCTTCGAGCTGCTCCGGTTCGTGTGTTTCCTTCTCACGATGTTGCAGAGGAGATGAGTCTGGCCGCGTAGGAACCATTCGTTGGCGAATTCCCATCTGTCTGGATCCACCTTTCTGAAACCCTGATGCAAATCAATGGAAAATTTGATTCCTGAAACCAATTATTTAAATTTAAAAAATAAAAAATAAAAAAAAGATGGAGATGTGTGGAGGTGAGGAGAAGAGTTGTTAGCATAGATCGTAACACTTTCAGGAATTAAATATGAGCAAGAATTTGAACCATTTTTTTGATGCAAATCTTGATTTTACTGACTAATCTGAAATACTATGATCTTCCACCTCCATCATCCAAATTTTCTCAAATAAGATAAAACTTTTAAATATTTCAAACTCTTGTGTTTCACGGTAAAACAATTTATATAGATGACTCAAATAGTACATAATTGAAACTATTTATATATAGGACTGGAGAAAGCTGAAGCCTCCCCTCAATTATTGTTTTAGTTACTATATTTTGACAATACTTATAAAATTGGAGGGTACCCCCTTCACAAAACAAAAAACAATCTTTAAATATTTGCATTGATATTATACATTTTTATTACTCCCTCTGTCCCATTAGAATAAATATGTTTTTTGAATATATGTGAGGTATAAAATAATAAAGCATGCATATTTTAATAGGACTGATGGAGTACTATTATGGATCATGATATTGTATGATATGGTATATACTCCTTCCATCCTTTTCAAATTGTTACAATTTTTTTCAATAATTTTTTCAAGCGTTTTCGAGCGTCTTGATGATGAGTTTTAAAATAACTTTAAAAGTTAAAGTTCTTTTAAAACTCATCATCAAGACGCTTGAAAACGCTTGAAAAAATTGTTAAAAAAAGTATAACAGCTTGAAAAGGACGGAGGGAGTACTTGTTTAGATATTTATTTAGATGCATTGAAATATATTTGGACCCTCTCAATTAATAATTTCTGACCAACGCCATTAAGTGTGCTGATGGTGAGTAAATGGACGTTTCTACTATATGCTCCCTCCGGTCCTTTGAAGTTACAACACTTCTTTTCGGCACTTGAAGTTACAACACTTCTTTTCGGCACGGGATTTAACGCGGGAGTGTTTATTGTTTTAAGTATTGTTTATGTATTTAGCTATATTTTAAAACTAGAGCATCATAGATGCATAAAAACATATTCATATCTTATCTTAAATGAAATATCGTATCAAGACTTTTAATTTAATATAAAAATCATAAAAAATAAAGAATAAACGAGCAAGTTATGATGATTTAAACTTTTAGAATTTAAATTATAATGGAATACGTGCTGAGAGTTGGATGAATGATGATATTTAATTAAAGATAGTTAATTGTAATAAGTATGTGCTTTATTGGATAATTATTGTCAAATGAGAAAATGTTGCAACTTGAAAAGACCGGCCCAAAAATAAAAGTGTTGTAACTTGAAAAGACCGGAGTAGGTATATAAATGTAAATATAGTAAAAGGAATAAATAAATAATTCAGCTGCTAAAATTATTGGATCTGTAAATAATGTAGCCGTAGCGGTAGGACAAATAGCAATCTTGCATTGGCCCCACTCATTTGCCCACGCTCGGCCTTGTAAAATACTCTTTGTGAAGACCTTTGATTACAAAGAAGGCCAATAATTTTCAGAGAAAATTTTGATAAAATATTCAGAAAATATTTATTGTTTAAACATGATGACAATAATTTATTCATACCAAGTTTAGATTTTTCTCTTGAATGGAAAGAACCATGTGCTTTTCAAAACCTTGACTGATTAGTCGACACTCAAATGTAGAGAATTAATCCCAAGAAACTAAAATGTTTCAAAAAAATAATTTTCAAAACTCTGGCATTGGAATTCATTATAATATATTGTGATAAATAATCAAGGTTTAGGGGTGAGTTTATTATTATTATTATTATTATTATTACTTCTACTACTTATTTTAAATACTATGGTTACTGTTCAACTAAACATAAATCAGAGGATTCTATTATTAATCAATCATCTTCAGTAAAAACTCAGACAAGTCCACCTTAATTAAATAGTCTAGTATAGAGTGCTACATAGTATAGTTAACATTTAATTACCTAAACGTACAATAAGATAAATATTTACAATTATTATGATGTTTTGACTACTTAAAAAGAAATACATTGATTTCAAGGAATACAAATTAATAATTCACCAAAAATATTTCCGGTTCAATATATATTTCCCCCAAAACCGACACAACAAAATCCTCCACCAAAATCACATTAAGAACGAAGAATTAATCAACTAAAAAGAGAGAGAGATAGAGAGAGGGGGAAATAATTAACTTACATAAGTATTGAGCTGGCGCACGAAACTGGAGAAATTATGATGCTTAAAGTACGCCGGCAGAATCCGCTGCGAGAAATCCAACGGCTCCGAAACGATGAAGCTATTGTTCGCCTTTCCCCACGCGATGAGCCGATTCGTCGCCGGATCGTTCACCATTTGGTACGTTTTCATCACAAACGGCGCCACTATATTGCTGCTGCCGCCGCTGCTGCTGCTATTGTTAACCTCCATCCCGCGCATGTTAGCTCCGACCCCCACACACTCGCTTCTACGGACTCCAAAGGGGTAGAGGTAGAAAGTAACTGAAAGAGAGAGAGAGAGAGAGAGAGAGAGAGAGCAATTCGCTAGCTACGCTGTGAGGAACAACTAACTCTGCATTCAATTTTGATGGTGAGAGGGACACCATGATATAAGGTGTGGGCGGGGCTGGGCCCCACGGCGGATCCGGGTCGGTTCGGGTCGAGTCGCACAGTGAAGTGGAAAATTTTAAAAAAAAAAACGAAAAAAATTGAAAGGATATGTTATGGTGGTGCTTGTGGAGGTGAAGCTGGAGATATTTTGGAAAAGGGGGTCACGGGGTGGGCCCCGCTCCTTAACCCTTTTCGTATCGTGACTCGTGACACGTTATGGCCTCTGATTCGCGGGGACGGATATTTGGCCGGCGTTCGGCCCACGCGCCGCCCGTTCGCGTCGGGGTGGTCCCCCAGGGGGAGAGCAACGTGTCGATTGTCGGATGGAACACGCCAAAGCGCCTTAGGCTGGAAATTACAGCTATGCGAATCCACGCTCAGGTTTATTTGCACTTCTGCCACTCCACTATTGGTTATTTCTGTTTCTGGACCCGTTTTATTTTCCCATGAAATTTGTATGCCCCAATTGAGGACACGTGTTGGACGGAGAGGGCATGTGGCACTGGCTTCCTTAGTTAGGGCCCCTTCAAATTTACATGATAAAAGAAATGAGGGAGCTTCGACCTTGGCACCATTGCCAATGCCAACAGCCCTTAATAACTCTATTAAACACTTTTTTTTTAAAAAAAATTAAAAAACAAGGGTTCACTCTTTGAAAACCCCAAATAATTAATCCAAATGGCAACAGCCCCAAATTAACCCAATCCAATTTTTTTTAAATGGTTGCCCCAAATTTAAATTTTTTTGAAACTTCCAAAAAAAATTCCAGGAAAAAAATTATTTTATTAATTAAGATTAAACGAAAAACAAAAAAATATGAAAAATCATTTTTTTTATATTGAATAAATTATGTTATTCCATTATAAACATAATCTCATTCTCTTCAATTACCAAATACAATTAAAACACTAAAGTGAGGGTGCTTGGTATGATGAAATGGAATTAGGTGGAATGAGATGGAAATAGAAATGATGTAGAGTAACAATACTATCTTAATTCTCGTGCCGAAAAGTTTTGACTCAAGTTCAAATGATCGGAGGGAGTATATTTTTATCAGGCAGGAACAGTAAAAAAAGAGTTTAAAAAAACAAAATCTTATATTTAATTAACTTTAATTTGCAGATTATCATTTCAAAAAAATTTATTGCAAATCAAAAATAATAAATAGATTTACATTTATAAATTTTTTAAAAAAAAGCAAAAAGAAAGAAAAGGGGCAGAAATAATATATAGAATTACATTTAATTAGAAAGAGTTTACTATTCCATGTACAATTATTAGGGTGATTAGGCACCGTTGCCAATCCGTTGCCATTGGCAACGGTGCCAAGGTCGAATTTCCCAAGAAATGACACTTCAATTGTATGAGTGCCACTTAGCTCTAGCTATATTTTATAGTCAGGGCCAATTATTTAATTATTAGTATTTTTATTCTAAGGTCATTTATGTAAAATGGACTTCAAATTGCATAAAAGCGGACTTATACTAATTATGAAAAAGATGGGGTTCGAGGTTTAGTCACGTTCCACTATGCCTAGGCTTGGGATACCTCATGATGCAAAAACTTCTCACCATTTCAGTCTGAAAATTGAGAAAATGGGATGTAAACACAAATTTTATTGTATTCCTACTTAATTTAATAAATATAAATGTGTATAACTATATATTTCATCCGCCCACTAACTCTGTGCCTAGAATATTGTGTTACAGTTTTTAATTTTCTAATGATTAGTGGATAAAGTAATTGTTTATGGTCCGATATTTTGGTTGATAAAGTGATGTTTTGGTTGAATAAAATGATGATTTGATTGATAAAGTGATATGGAATCTACGTCTAAAAATAGGTAGGCACATATTTTTTGGACAGAGGAAGTATTTGAGAATTTGAATTGATGCATGTTGCAATTTTTATGATTAATCTGATTCTCTCTTAAATTTACTTTTTGAACGAATTTTGGTCAGCTTGACTTTCGGAATTTGATTCTCCTTAGATCTCCTTGATTTGATGTTTTGGACTTGTAATGTTAATTCAAAGGGTTTTTCCCTTATTTCGGATTAAACACTAATTTGAGACAACTTCGGCAAAAAACGCGTTGTTTTGGAGGACTTCCAAATTAAATGTGGATTCAAGACGATCCCGGCGAACAACGCTTTAATTTTGAGGACTTTTAGATTAAACGCGAAGTTATTACTGCAGAGAACTTGGATGTTTAGAGAATTCATAGAGAATTTTATTTCTCTTTTGAGTTCTCTAATGTATTTTCTTAGTGTGTTTATGAATGCTCTGAACACTCTTATTTATAGGTGCAAAGAATTTCTATTTAGGCACTTTAGGATTGGGCTTTGGACCTGAGCCTGCACAGTATTAGGCATAGGGCTGAAGTGACGCAATCAATATGATTGGCTCCTTCAGATTTTTTTTTTTTACTGCACATATTAGACACGTGACAATTTCTTATTAGCCGAAAAATCCACATATTTAAATATCAATTATATATCTATATTACATTTGAATAATATTTAATTTTCTCCCAAAAATTTACATTTAAATGAAAAATATAATTAAATATTTATTTTTTACTTACATGTGCGCGTGATTTAATAGGATATAAATTTAATTAACTAGTGGCTCATATAAATTTAATCCATATTTAATTTATGAAAATAAGATAGGAAGTATAGATTGATTGGATTAGATAATAATAATTCAAAATAATATTACTGTGTTATTTAATAACGCTTTTGCCAAATTGGTTGTTGCGTTTGGGTTGTAGCGATAATAAAAGGGGACTGCATTGAAAGCATTAGCTAATTGTGGGGTAGGAATTACAATTATGGTATTGTTAGGGGTGTTGAGAAATGGTGCGTGAGACCAGGTGATTGGAGAATGGTGGCAGTAGGCAATTGGGCAAATTGATAAGTGGTGTCTTTCACTCTTTCAATCGCACCTTCCTCACGTGCACTAGGTTTCCACACTTTTTTTTTTTTTTTTTCTTTTTTTTTTTTAAATCAAAACACCAGAGAGGGTGAGGGATTAGGTAGATCATCAACCTATATATAAATCAAAGAACGATTGTATAACGTCTGGTGAAAATAGTACTAAAAATGAGTACTACCTCCAGCATAAACTAAAAAAATGTAACTTACCTGAGAAGGGTCGACATGAGATCAAACTCTCTACAGGAACTGAAGAAACAAAACAAAGGACAAATACAAAGATAATGGCCCAAAAGTGACCATCTCTGAAAAATAATATAACTATCTATCAACATATGAAGTGCAAAGGAAAAACACGACATATGACTATCTATATCTGAATCAGAAGTTCTGATATCTCAGCTGATCCATCCGAACAAGCGCCAAAAAATAACGAGGGGCGCTAGCAACATCAAAAAAAGTCATGGTGTCGGTCTGAAACCCTCGACACGCCATGAAATTAGCAGGGCGGTTCCCTTCCCTATGGATGTGGGAGAAACGGACCTGAACCCCATGTAATCGAAGACGGATGCGAGTCATAATGTGTCGAATATCAACAGAGCCATGCTTGCCAGAGACAAGCAGAGCGATGACTGCAGCATCATCCATCTCAACCCAGATATGAGATGAAAAGGTGACACCCAAATCCAGCCCATGAAGAAGAGCCTAGAGCTCCTCTTCATAGTTGGATCCGGCCTCAATAGAAGTGCAGAAAGCCCGGAGAAGGGAGCCGTGATGATCATGAATCAGACCACCACCATCAGTGTCCAAGGAGCATCCGACGGGATCCAACGAACCATCTTGGACCTGAGGGATCTCCTGACGGGCTCAGCAGATGGCATGAAGGGAACTTGAGGCTGACATCCGAACCAGTGAACTGGCAGGAGCCTCCTCGCAGCATCCAAAGTGTGCAGGTGATGAGTGACCTGCCAAATAACATGAGAAGAATGAAAAAGGAACCCTACAATGCTTGTGGTTGTTCCCTCTGTCCAAATAAACCAGCAGATGAGGCAAGGGATAAGAAAAGATATATATGTGCAAGTGGCTCATGGGAACGAGTGTCTCCGCCTACCTAAACAACATGCAATATCAGTGCTCGTGTGTGCATGTGTAGGTGTAGGAACCAGTCAGAAAAATATTCCCATATAGCTCTAGCAGACTCACTCCATGCAAATACATGCATAATGGTCTCAATCTGAGGAGACACACAACTTCGACGCGAGATGTATGCATTGAGACTGGAGCTTAACCTCTACAGGCAAGCGACCAAGAAGGAGACGCCATAAAAAGACAAAAATGGTGGGGGTGAGACAGGAACTCCAAATATCAGCAAAAAGAGATAATTCCGGGCGTCTATACCTGACCTTATGCCAGGCAGAAGTCACAGTGAACTCACCATGTCCGGTAAGACCCACCTCAAGACATCATCCCCGCCCCACAACACCGGTGTCTAGCTCAGGGCAACCTACTGGTCATGAGATAAAATAGTAGAAGCACACAAAGCAAGCAAACGAGTCATATCCCAAGCAGAATCATGCCACAACTCACATAAATTGGGGTTAGGGGATCCTTCAGGATAATACTCGGAGAGTGAGCGATCACCAAACCAAATATCATTCAAAAAGGACACCCGTCGCGCACCAATAGACAAAAAAATATGTTTATGAGCTCTAATAGTGAAAGTATGCATAAGACAACGCCAAATAAAACTATGATTGTTAGTCCCGAAAGTGACTAACCTACGTAGAGAGGGGGGGTGAATACGTGTGTTGAGAAGTGTTTAACTTCTCTTTTATTTTCCAGCCTTTTTATCGAGTAGACGCTTCGAATGCTAGTGAGGCTTTCGAAACTTCTCGCTCGTGTGAGTATTGTGCGGAATGTGGTGAGACTTAAATTTTCTTGTGAATTAAAACCAAGTTGATATTTAAAGCGTGTAGTGTGTGAATGTAGTAAATCAAAGTTGTAAATAAAGTAAATAGACACAAACACTTATAGTGGTTCGGAGAGCCTCTCCTACGTCCACTCTATCCATGACGGGATGAATACATTCACTTGGTATCCCTTGTTTTATACTTCCAAGGGGAAGTGATTCAAGACGAGTAACAAACTTGCACTTGAATCCTCAGAGATTCACGGGCTCTCGAGAAGCCTTATAACATCAAATCTTTACTATAAAAACTTTACAACCTTACAACTCAATCTAACACGATAGACTTGGTTTTGGGGTTTTTAGGTTTTCGTAAATGAGAATCCTTTACAATGAAGATCACAAGTAAAGGGATAAGGATTCTCGACGCTAGGTTATGGATATATGCGGTTGAACCTAGAAAGAAAGTAGTTGCAATACTCAAGAAACCAAATTTCTTGAGGGCACAATAATGTGAAGCGCTTCGAAAGAACTAAAGGAATGTAACAGATGATTTGCTTGAGTTCTTGCGAGTAGTATGCTTGAATTATTTGTACGTGCATTTTTTTAGTGTGTACACTCCTTCTATTTATAGTAAGGAACCCTACTTCCCGTTGAGAGAGAAGAGGTCGCGTGTTCCTTAATTTCCGGAAAAGTTGATGGTGTCAGCTCCTTTTTCAGGCATTTCAGACTCCAGTTCTAGGAAGAGATGTTCGCCGCACCTAGGGGTATGGAAGTCTTCACCTAACCTTGACTTTTCGGACTGTAGCCGTATCCGTTGTGCAATGGTATGTTGATACGTAAGGAACAAGACAGTCCATATATCAGAAATTCAAACTTGAATTCTGGGTCGACTTATCACCTGCACTGATTGACGCTTCTAAGTACAGCTCCGTATCAGATACGCTTTGGGTGAGCTGACTTGAGAGCGCTTCGCATCTAGTGAACAGAAGCTCGCTTTAAGCATCTTCATTTGAAGTGTCTCCATGACGCTTTGTCAAACTTTACTGCTGACGCTTTTACTGCTGGAGCCGCTTCGCTTCCTGACGCTTCGCGAACTCTGACTGCTTCATCTTTAGCGCTTCTACACTAAAACAAAAGCTTCCAAACATGTAAGCTTTGCTAAGTATAACTTGTCTAGTTCATTAAAAATAATAAGGGAAATATTCTAAAGAGGGTTTTGGAATCGAATCAAAACACATTGTTTATTAACTTGATTCAAGTTCACCCTTAACATAATATCCTAAAAATTTCCCCCTTTTTGATGATGCCAAAACCCGACGTCAAGTGCTTACACAAATCTAGACAATTCTAGGCTAAGTATAAGAAAGATAGTGGGTTAGACAAAGCGCAATATCAATGCAGTTATAGCAGTTATTATGAAAGAGTAAATAAAATAAAGACAATGAGAAATTGTCTTAAAGCAGTAAAAGATATCATTGTATTAGTGAGATAATGAAGTGATACATATACAATGAATATCTATTTGAAGCGTTTTCGAGGGGCAGGAGGGATCATGCCATAGGCTTTGTAGACTCTATCCTTGATGGCAGCTAGAGAGCGGTTAGGCCGATCGTTCTTTTCAAGCCATTCAACACATTCCTCGATCTCCTTTCTGATTGTTTTCTCATCAGGGATAGCGCCTCCAATGAGTGGAAGTTTGTAGCTCTCTTGCTTCGGCAGTTTGAGAGTCACTCCGTCTGCCAACTCCAAAATTTTGTTGAAAAGAGAGGCTTTGCAATGATCCATGTATGCAATGAAGCAATCCATGGTGTATTCAGTGCGAAAGCCTTGCCAGTAGTAGAAGCGTTTGATGAACTTCACCTTGGCATCATTCCACTCCTCCTTGAGGTCAGCTGGAATAATCTCATCAACAAATTTGGCATTAGGAGCCTCATCCCTTAGCCTCTTCCTATCGAATTCGTCCCTGGCAAACAGTTGTTTCCTGCACTCCTCGAAAGCTTTTGTTCGCAGGCCCTCGACAAAGACTCTTTTCCCTTCAAGCGCTTCCATCTTCAAAAGATAAAGCGCTTTATCCGAGTCTGTCACCACCTGTTCATTGAAAACTTCATCCCTGCACTCCGACACTGCTTTATATTTTGCCATCACTTCCAGGCATTCTTTTTCAGCGGCGTTAGTCGGAGTGTACTTCAACATATACCTTCGGAAGTGGAAATTCATTTTGTGCAGCAAAATCGCATCCAACTCCTTGATCGCCCTACTTTTTAAGGGTAGATAGAGAGCAATGATATCGAATAGTATATTCGAGTCGAATCCACAGGAAATGTTATGGCGTAAGAATTTCAACTAGTAACCTATCTATCTAATCACTATCCAAGCTTGCAATTAACATGTTTTTGGGTTTTCTTTAAACTAATGATCAAATTAAATGACAATTAATCAAGAAACAACAAGTAACAAATGATTGAAATCAATAAGAAAAAGTATGGTTCCAAATATAATTTAACATTCACTAGAGGCATAGATTTTGGGATTTGCAAGAATTAACCAATTTAATCTAATTCATGGGGGAGTTCTCTTCTCAAAGCAACAATGTAAGTAGATTAATCTATGACATCTATCTCCGACTAGGACTCAAGATGCATAAATCAACTCCAAATAGCACAATTTGTATCTAGAATCTCCTATTAGCATGAATTACTAATATGTTGTGGTTTGATGCTAAGTGCTATGAATTAAAGCCTACTAAGCATTTAATCAAACACTTTGTATACACTCAATGATGGCCAATCAATCATGCAATGATTTTCAAGTCCCAAACCACAAGACCCATGAAATAGAAGGCAAATCCAACTACAAAACCCAAAAAACCTATTGATCTAGTTCATGTCTTCATATATTTGAAACCAAAATAAACTTAGCTAAACATAATCAAAGAGAATAAACCATGGACAATAGATGAAATCATAATAGAAAGATAGAGAATTGAATAAGGAAGAAGGAAATGGTCTTGAATCTTCAATCCATAAAGTAATGCTCCATAAATCTTAAAAATACTAAAATAGAAAGCGTATAACTAAATTAGGGTTCTAAGAGAGTGTTAAAATATGAAAAGCTATTCAAAATGGGGGCAGATTTGGGGGTTAAAATACATGAAAAATGAGGGTTGGGACGAGTTGGACCGAGTTTGGATGAGTCAAACTCGGTCATAAGTGAATAAGGGTTGAACCGGCGGCTATGCAAGGGGAACCGGCGGTCTGGCCTAGGGGAACCGGCGACCTGGCAGGCTGCTGGCCCAGGCCGCCGTTTTCACTGTTCCCAGCGGCGGTCTGGCAAGTCGCTAGCCAGGTCGCCGTCAACCTTTCTCCTTTGCGCAGTTTCACAGTTTTGCTTTGTTCTCCCTCGTCCGAACTCCGAATCTTGATCCGCTTTTTGTTATGGCTTCGTATCGAGCTCCTCTTCGACATGGAGTAGTTTAATTGGCCAAATAAGTTCTTTATTATTCCTGAAAAAGTATAAAAAGACTCAAGAGAATGAGGAAAACATAAATGAAATCAAACTAGTGAAACACTAGCTATATAACTTGAAATTCTATATTTTTAAAGATAAGTTTCACTCTAATTCAAATCAACATGCACATAAAATACGTATTAATCACTCCTCCTAGAATTCGCGTTGTGTTCCAGCCTCATTGGTCATCGTTGCGGGAGTCAGTTTTATCTTCTTCTTGGGGTTGGTATCAGCAGGCTCTTTGTTCTTGCGCTTCTCTTTCTGTGGTGCTGCTGACACCGCTTGAAGCGAAGCGATATCAATCGGCTCTTTGGAAATAATTACCTGCCGCTCTGCTTCGCCCTTCTTTGGTGCTTCCACCTTTTTGGAAGCATCCTCTTTTGCCTTGGCCATTGTGGGTGGACCACTTGGCGTCCTAGCCGCTTTCCCCTTTTTGGCAGTATCAAAAATGGGTTGGGAATGAGCAGACTATACGGTGGCGCTTTGGCTGGCGGCTCCTGGCAAGGAGATGTTAGGCTGATTTGGCTTCAAGAGACCTTGTGCTAGGAGAGCGCCGAAGACTTGTGCGGAAAGGATTGGAACCGGAGAGCGCGCATTGGTCAAAATGATTGACCTCTCAAGGCTGGTGCGGAAAATTTGGAACTCAGATTGCACCAAGTTCGAGTGCGCTTCGATTTGGTTGGTGATGAGCCCCAATGCTTCATTGGCGATTGGCCCAACCTGGCTCGAACCGCTTTGCACTCCAGCTGCGGCTTGGCCTACCATGGCCACAGTCTGCTCCCTTTGTTTTTATGAGTCCGCGAGCTTCTTCTCAACGGACTCCAGCTTTTCCTTCAGCTGGCGGACGGCAGAATCAGCTTCGAAACTTTCAGCCTTTGCCACCTTCAGCTCTTTCTTGAGTTGAGCGACCGTGTCATGTGCCTGGGAGAGTTCCACTTCAGCGGCTTCCAGCAGCCGATGGACACGCTCCCTATCGTCCAACTCGGTGGAGAGCTTCAGCACTTTCGAACGTAAGGCTGGAATTTCTTGAAGCTTTGCCTTGACGCTCGAAAGTTCATCATGAGCCAACTCCACGTGCTCTTTCTCCTCAGCCAACTATATCTCCACAGCCGCCAATTTCACCTTCAACTCTTCCAACTCTTTGGTAGCAGTGGAGAGCTCTTCTTCTTTCTTCAGCTTCTCCTCCTTTAGCGCTTTCAACTCTATGGAAGCAGTTGAAAGCTCGTCACCTACCTTCTTCTTCTCCTCCTCAGCTGTAGAAAGCTGGTTCTCTCTCTCCGTTATATCCATCTTCAGCTGGGCGCACTCACGCTCTACTTCATCGTGAGTGGTTTGAAGAACTGAGAGTCGTTCTTCAAACGTTGTGACAGTGGCGCCAGCTAGTGTTGATGGAGCGGGGGTGTAGGAGGGAACAAGCTCCTTGACCTCCCTTTCGATGCGCTTCCACACCTCTGGCTCATCGATCAGGTCGTCGAAGCGTTCTAGTTCGAAGCGGCCAATGATGGAGGCCTCCTCCTCGATCAACGCTTTGGGTTTGTTAGCCCGCACCAACTAGCAAACTTTGTAGATGTTGGTGCCGCGGCTTCGGACATACTTCAAGAAGCGTGCAATAACCTCCAGTACTTGTGGAGGTAGGGGGAATTCTCCAAAGAATTCCCGAATTTTCGCTTCAGCCCACATGAGTTCCCTATCGACAGCCTATACTATAGGGCTGGACGCTTTGGGAGATAGAGGAGTCGGGGGAGAGTCAGCATGGAGCTCCTCGTCCACAGAAGAACTTGACGCTTCGTCATTGAAATTGAGAGCGCCGATGCGAACAGAGTCCTCTCCTGACGCATCAACTTCCTCTCCTTCATCCTGAGCGGCTTTAGCACTGGCTTCCAGATCCTGACTTAAAGTCCTGTCAGAATCTGAAGAATTTGATAAGGAAGGTCTTTCCTCGCCATCTTCATCTACCAAGCCGCGCTTTCCCTTCGGATAAGGGACTGATTTCTCTGACATCACAGAGCGCTTTGGCTTCTTGGTGGTCCTCCCACCTTTCTTTTTCTTCCTCTTCTTCTCCTCTTCTTTCTTGAGTATAAGCGCTTTGGCTTCTGTATATTCAATGTCCGAAACGGGAGGGGCGAGAACTCGAAACTTGTCGCCTGGAAGCGCCTTACTGAAAAGCACACGAGTGTACTTGCTTTCCACGGGCCATTCTTGAGCCGGCCATGAATGCTCAAGAAACATGGAAATTTTCATTCCATATTTTAACTTCCCAAGGAAGGAAAGCTGCCCCTTATTCTTGCCTTCCGTCACTGATGCGATCACAATACGCGGAAGCTGAGAATCGAACAACGTCAGACACGAAAGATTCAATCCAAATATAACTATGAAAAATCGAATGACAATTCCCCGAATTTCTACCCACAAATATGCTGAATAGGCGTCGACAGTAACCTAAGCAATTCAATTCCGATTAAGCTCAAATTTTAACACGAGTTACAACTTAGGGTTATGAAGAACATATCCAAAATTCAGCGAAAACGCAAGAGTAGTTTTCGATTTGGCACGGTGGTGATTTTCAGGACAGTTTTAGGGTTTAAAAAAAACGGATCTAAAATTAATCTAAGGCTTTTCTGGGATGGAATAACTACAGGATCGATGTAGGATGGATATTTATGATATATGAATGATGATGAATGGCTGGAAATGAAAAGAACACGAATTGAAGAATTGAAACGGAAACAAATTGTGAATCTTACCCGAAACGAACCCCGGATCTACGTGAATCCGAAACGCGTTCATGGAGCAATCTTCGTGGCTCGACTAACCCGGATACTACGAGATATCACGAACGAGTCGATGAATTCAAGTTTGAGATCGCCAATATCAAACTCTACCTAAGGAACGATTTGTTGTGTGAGACAAGAGAATAGCGTAAAGCTGTTTTTTTCATTCAATCAAGTCTGTCTCAAAGTATGAACGAAAATTAATATAAATACTAATCTAATTCCTAAGCTAGGTAGGATTTCGAAATTAGCAAGACTTGGGCTTGATAATTTCGGACTCCTTAATTAAATATAACTGGGCCAATTAATCACCTAAACATGTTGTGATAATTGGACTAAACTAAATTAAAAATAAATACAAAGTTTTTAAGCCCAAATAAAATATAAGAAAATTTGTTTTCTTGGACTTGTCTTCCTTTTCTTCAATGATGGACGCCCAAATCTTCATCTTCAACACTTGTTAAATTCACCAACTTGTATTGATGAAATTCGACTCCATCATTTGCCAATCTCTTCGAAATGTAGCATTGCAAATAACCTTGCAGCTTCTTGGCTCTCGACCTCGTCACTGCTCCTCCGAGCTGCAAGTCCTGATTGGTCTCTTCAATGCTAAATCCCGTCTCATCAGTCACCTCCTTAACGGCTTTGCTTGCCTCCATAAGCTGTTTCACAAACCACGCTTTCCAGTTGTAAAGCGTCTTGTTGATAGCGGCATCACAGAGCGCCTAAAGAAGATGAATCTTCTGCTCTGTGAGGGTGGACCAGCTACCGGTGTGACAAAGTAGGCACTTTGTCACTATGTTGATTATGTTGTCGAAGGGCGGGCAAAGCGACGTCGCCTTCGACTGTTTACGGATGAAGATGGCGCGTGGATCTGTCGTGAAGCGCCTGAACTCTTTTTGGATGTCTGGATCTCCAGCAGACTCCGGATCCTCCCCAGAGTTCGGAATAGGGACTGAATCTTCAAATAAAGCGTCGAGCTCTAAAGTTTTGGTTAACACCGAGCGAACCAGCCGAATTCATCGGACTGTCGCAGTGAGATTTTAGTGACTAGGGTTTCCGAGTTCAAGTTGGAGAGGAACTCGACAACCCCTACCGGATTGACGTATTTTGGATGCTTGAAGAGAAGATTCTCCAAGCCGGAATGCAATATTGCTCTCTTTATGATTCCGCCGTCGGTGAGCAGGTCATGATCGACGTGAGCTTCTGTAAACACGAACTCTCCGTAGCGGCTTCTTGGAGTGGGTTTCCATTTTGCATTCACCATATTGAATAGATTTCTGAAGAAAAGGACGAAAGTTTAGAAGAGAGATAAGTTCTGTGAGTTTTAGAACTTGAAGAATTGCAGAAATAGCAAAGATGTTAAGTGAAGAAGATGATGAGAATGAAATAGTACAAGTATATATATACGTATAAATATAAGTGTTAATGGGGTAGTGGGGTGACGTGTCTTAGTGAGTGGCTAAGATCACGTTCCAAAAATGGGGTGAGTGGTTAAGATCGTGCTCTACGGTTACTTTAATCGTGCAGTCAGGGAAAATGTAATTCGAAACGTCCGACGGCCAAGATTAAAAGGTTTTTGGCAATTCGGTAGCGCGCGTGAGATATACGCGCGAGTGAGTCTCGAGTACTGTATTCACATCAGTCTTTGCATTAAATGCAAAGATATCGCACGCAACCTATACTTGATTGATATCTTACTTTATAGATATATAGCATATAAGTAAATTAATGAGAGATTAATTTTCAAAAAGATTCAAAATTTGGTTGATTGTCACGCTTTGGAATTTAGACGAGAGCGTCTAGTTCGGAAAGCATCTGTATCAGCATTTTAATATTTTTGTTAAGTCACGCACAAGGTTCTTGAAGACGCTTTGCGTTGACTCACTTAAATTGAAAGACGTGAAAGGAAGACTTACCAGTCAGTCAATATTGTAATTGACTGATACCATGCTTTGACGATCCACATGCTCAAATGTTAAAGCATTAGTTGAGAATAAGAACGTTCACGCTTTGGAAGTGTGAGAGCATTTGTTCTCATCTAGGCGCTTTCTCTCTAAGTTAGTGTGTTTCCCCCTTAAACAGAGCTTTGAACTATCTTTAAAGAGAGCGTCCACTCTGGAGGGGAGGTGCTTCACTTATGATGAGAGATGAAATAATGCAAGTCCTTTTCTCCTACTGGGGTAGGTCTATCTCGTGAATTCGATAACATGAGAGAAAATGAGATTGCAAAGTCCACAAGGGACCCGGTTGGGGAGGTGTGTCTTCATAGGTTTCAAAGAAGTGATGTGAATTGCCTCATGCTTTACTAAGGATATACCGTTTGGGCATGAGATTCACATTATCCATGAAAGAGCTATAAATTCACTTCCTTACTAGGGCAAGCTATCTCATATCTTCATGAAGCGAGATTCTCGAGATTAGACTCCAACCTTTGTAGAGTTGGTGCTTCACATTATTCAAAACAAGTGAGGCTTTCACAATAAGCAGTTGTGAGAGTCTTCAGCACGCTTCACTTCTTGCTCCTTATCCACCATGAAAGCTTGTGATTGTTGAGTGATCATGCATCAAGAGTGACTCCAGGCAAATGTTCCATCTTACGAATGCGCTTTGTTACTTTGATGATGACCATAATTCAACGCTTTCATGTTTCTTCAGGATTGTAGAAGGAGATAGAAGGGTTGGGAATGGAATCGCGGCTATGCAAACTTCTAAGCTTATAAGTTTGACTTCCTTGAATATCCACAAAATGTATCCACTTGTGTACCGCTCTGACAAGACGGCATAAAGTTTTACGAGCATCGTGGTACGAACACTCAACCTTAACCAAGCTAATTCGATTAGCTCGAGAAAAGGAGGAATACACAATCGTGTTTTCACATAAAAGTAAAAGCTTGTAGAGGTTGGTGCTCCGAAGGGAACTCCATCCCTCGGTCTTGATCTTCGTCTTCATCTTTCACAACTCTTTGTAAAGACCGGTTCCCCCTTAACCGATTATCCCAACAACCTTTCCTATAGCTAGGAAAGCGCGAGGATAGGTAGGGAACACGCTTTACCTTCTCCACCTTACTCCACCTTCTCCTCACCAGGGTCTAGCAACCCTAGTTCCAAACACAACTGATTGAAGCGATTGTGAAAGCGGCTTTGTGAGTATATCCATTTTTTGATGATCAGTGTGTATCTTTTCCATCACTATATCCTTTTTTTCCACATGATCCCGTATAAAATGATGGTGAATTTCAATATGCTTGCATTTTGAATGAAGCACGGGATTGTGGGTGATGGAAATTGTAATTGGAACCTCCGAGCATTCCACTTTATAATCCTTCAACTGCTGCTTTAGCCAAAGGATTTGTGAACAACAGCTTCCCGCAGCCATGTATTCCGCTTCGGTGGTAGAGGTGGCAACACTTGTTTGTTTCTTGGAAAACTATGAAACCTGCCAATGAATTGACATGTTCCAGTTGTTGATTTCCTATCAACTTTGCATCCACCGAAATCGGCATCGGAGTATCCACTAAGCATGAGATCATCTTCCGCCGGATACCAAAGACCTAAATTGATGGTCCCTTTAAGGTATCGAAGAATGTGCTTAGCTTCCTCCAAATGGCTTTGCTTTGGATTGCTTTGAAATCTAGCACAGACGCCTACAGTAAAAGTGATGTCGGGTCGGCTAGCTGTAAGATATAGCAGAGAGCCAATCAACATACGGTAATCCATAGCGTTGACTGACTTGCCATCCAAGTCTATATTTATCTTGAAGTTTGTGTTCATTGAAATTTTGACGCTTTTGCAATTTTGAACACCAAACTTAGTGAGCATATCACGAGTGTACTTGGCTTGATTGATGAAGATTCCACGACTCGTTTGCTTTACTTTCAATCCCAAAAAGCATGTCATCAGCTCCATCATACACATCTTATATTTTCTCTTCATCAAGCCCGCAAATTTATCACTCAAGGTTTGATTGGAGAGCCAAAGATGATGTCATCGACATAGATTTGTACCCATAGCATATCTTCACCGTCGTTGATCGTGAAAAGGGTTTGATCTACCTTCCCTTTTTGAAAGCCACTTTCAACTAGGAAGTTTGAAAGAGTCTCGTACCACGCTCTGGGTGCCTGCTTGAGGCCATAAACCGCTTTGATGAGCCAGTACACTTGATCACTCTTTCCAAAGCCTGGGGGTTGTTCGACGTATATTTCCTCTTTCAATTCACCATTAAGGAAGGCACTCTTCACATCCATTTGATATACTTTGAATTTCTTGGATGCAGCATATGCAAGGAACATCCTGATTGCTTCAAGACGAGCTACGGGAGTGAAGGTCTCATCAAAATCGATGCCTTCCTCCTGGCAATATCCTTTTGTGACCAAGCGAGCTTTGCTGCGAATGACGTTGCCGCTTTCGTCGGTCTTATTCTTGAAGACCTATTTGGTACCGATGACGCTTTGATGAGAAGGTTGATCCACTAGGTACCAAACGTCATTCCATGCGAACTCATTCAGCTCCTCTTCCATGGCAGTTACCCAATTTGAATCATTTAGAGCGTCCTCCACCGATGAGGGTTCGGCGTTTGCTAGGAAGTAACTAAACAAGCAACTTTCACCATAGAATAAGGTGCTTCTAGTCCTAAAGCCTTGGCTAGGATCACCTAGAACACCTTTTTGGGGATGATATCTCAACCAAATCTTCTTTTGATTGAGAGCCTCCACATCATCCGCCTCGGAGCGTGGTGAGTGATCGTCACCATTCCCTTGATCACAAACCACTGGACTGGATGGAGCTTCCTCACTGTTTGGTACCAATGAGGTCAGAGGATTAGCTATTCCCGAGTTTGGTTCACCCTTATTGAGAGAGAGCTTATTGAGATCATGCTCCATGGCTGCAACTCCATCTTCAGGCTCTTCTGCTACTGAAGCGCCCACTAGATCTACTCGCTTCGAGATGGAGCGCGTTATTGGTCTGGAAGAAGCTTCAGGAGTTTCGATTACGCTTCCAGGTCCAGTGTTTATGCTTTCAGCATTTACCAGTACCTGCGGAGTCTTGAAAGCAGCTTCATCAAAAACAACATGGGGTGTTTCTTCCACAACAAGAGTCTGGCAATTGTAAACGCGATAAGCTTTGCTTGTAGGAGAATATCCACGAAATATTCCCGTATCAGCTTTGCTATCAAACGCTCTTAATTGTGTTTTACCGTTGTTGTGAATGAAACACTTACAACCAAAAATATGTAAATGCGAAAGGGTAGGAATTATCCATTTCCATAATTTATATGAGGTTTTGTCATGGCGTGTGTTGATTAAAGTACGATCATGGGTGTAGCAAGCAGTGAAAGCGTTTATCCCCAGAATTTCTTTGGCAGTTGGGCATCCGTGAGCATAGAACGTGCAGCTTCTTTGATGGTTCTGTTCCGGCGCTCTGCAATGCCATTTTGTTGTGGAGTGCGAGTTGCAGAAGTCTAATGTAGAATCCCATTCTTTGTGCTATACGCTTCGATGAATTGATTGAGAAATTATGTTCCTTTATCGGAACGTATCTTTACTATATTCAGTCCTTTTTTCCACCGTCAGCTGCTTTAGGAGCTTTGGAAGCTCCCGAAGCGCATCTTTCTTTTTTAGTAGAATTAGTACCCAAGTGTAGCGTGAATAATCGTCCACGACTACAAGAGCATACTTTCTCCCACTTAAGGTGACATGTGAAATAGGACCAAAGAGATCCATGTGAAGGAGCTCTAGAATTCGGGATGAACCATGTCCCTCGACGCTTTGAAAGGACTTCTTGATCTGCTTGCCTTCTTGGCAGGCTTAGCACACTATATCCTTGTTGAAGACTTCATTAGGAATGCCTCGAACGAGACTCTTTCGGGAGATCTTATTCATTATTTTGAAGTTCAAGTGGTTGAGGCGACGATGCCATAACCACCCGATCTCCGAGGTACTTCTAGCGATGAGGTAGGCTCTGGCTTCACAGCTGCTCCAGTTAGCTACGTATACGTTTTGCTTTCAGATTCCTGTAAGAACAACCTGCATAGACTCTTTGTTCTTGACAACACATTGGTTAGAGATAAACTCAACCACAAACCCATTATCACAGAATTGAGAAATGGAAAGTAGATTATGTTTGAGGCCTTGGACATATGAGACGTTAGGCAGTCTCATATTTCCAATGCACCGTATCCGATGGTGATGCCTTTTGCATCATCACCGAAGATCACATCTGGACCCGGCTTTGTAACAAACTCGTCGAGGAAAGACCGTTCTCCCGTCATGTGATGTGAACATCCGTTGTCTAGGTACCAAACAACTTCTTCCTTCATCTTGTCAATATTTTTTAAGTTTGCCGTTTTGATTTGTGAGATCAACAATTTTTAAGTACCCAATTTGCATTGGGTTCCTTAATGTTAGTGGGTTTGGAAACTCGAGTTGGATTCACCGAGGAAGTGATTCTCATCTCGAGATCCTGAACGAAACAAATAGGGCTTTATTTAATAGGAAAACTCTGAGTGTAATCGTGTGTGTAATAGTGAAAGCGCTTATGGTTCCTTATTCTCTAAGAGCGTGAAGGAATACTTTCACTTTGTGTAGAATGATCGATGAGGCTTCGATCATGAAAGTTATGTGAAGTGTCGGGGATAAAGTGTACTTGAGTCCTTCCATGAGATGTGAAGTTCTTCAAGTCAGCTTTACGCTTCGGGTTTGTCGTAGACTGGACACGCTTTGAATTGCATTTAGAGCGTTTAAGCTCTTTAGTCTTTGACTTATTCGAAGCGTCAGGGTGAACCTTCAAAGGCGCTTTGGAAGCTTGCCTTGAAGTTTCAGCCACAAACCTGACTAACTCATTTCCTTTGCTAGTAGCGTGTTGAGCAGCTTTGGGGCTTTTCAACGACGCTTCGGAACTAGCATCGGATGAAGCTATGAGAGTAGAACCAAAGCCGATTCCTTTCAAACTTTTTGAGGGTTTGAAAGAACTTTCAATCGTTTTAATAGCTACAGAAGCACTATTGAGACGATCGAGAGTGGCTTTGCATTCCTTGGAAGTGGATATGGTACGTTGGTGGCGTTCATGAAGATCATCAAACTTAGCCATCAACTCGAATAGGTCCTTTTCCTTGGACTCGAGTGTATTGGCTAATCTATCGTTCTCCTTTCTAAACCGAATGTGAACTTCCTGCAAGGATTCGTGATTCTTGAGCAACTCTAAATAGTCATCAAAGAGATCACCTTCCAAGTTGAAAACCTCATCCTCACCGTCACCACATTCACTACCTAGTGATAATGGAAGAGTATTAGGTTTAGAAATTTTTACCTCCTCCATCTCAGCTTCTATGGCCATGCAGCCATAATCATATTTATCATCTGTGAACTGATCTTCATCATGGTCGATGGGTTTTTTGGATTCAACGGGAGCGTCAGCTACTAGAGCGCGATGACTATCTTCACGACGAGCTTGACCTTGTCTTTTTCCTTGGTTGAGAGCTTCGGGCATTCACTTCTGTAGTGCCCCATTTTATGGCACTCGAAGCACTCAATGTTGGCTTTATCTCTAGGGATGGCTGCAGATTTTTCATCCCTCTTCCCATCACGTGGGGTGAAGCGCGAGCTCTGGCCTTAAGATTTGTAGAATCTTTTATACTTGGCCGCTCTATCGTTGGAATTGTTAAACCCTCTAACCAGATAGAGAGCATAATCCTCCAGTTCTTCTCTCGATATTTCTGCAACATCGTTGTTGGAAACGTCGGCTTCGATGGTGGTGGTCTCTACTGCGGCTTTGAAGGCCAGACTCTTTAGTTTCGCTGGAAGCTCCTCCTCATCCTCACGAAGCGCTTTCTTGACTAGGTCAAACTCGATCGCTTTAAATTTGGAGAATATCATTTCTGGAGACATATCTCCCAATTCTTTTTGTGAAAGGAAGAGTTCCTTCATGGTCTGCCATTTCCAGACAGAGCGCGAACTATCTTTTGATTGATTTCTTTGAAGGTGAGTTCCTTTCCAAGGGAAGACATAGTTGTGGTGATTTCCAGAACTCGAGTCTTGAAAGAGTCCATGTTCTCCTCATTGTGAGAGCGTTAAACTCCTGCAACGGTAGTACGGTACAGAGAGTTTGTTTTCCTTTATTTTCTCAGTGCCCTGTGAGATTAGAGCAAGAGTTTCCCACATCTCCTTCACCGTTTTGCATTTCATGATTCTTGGAAGATAGGCGTCGGGGATGGTTGACTGGATCACGTTGTGTGCCACACGATCTAGATTATCAGCATTGAAGTCGTTGGCCGTATATTCCTCTCCAGGCTTCACGACATAGACATCGGTGGAAGCGTTTTCTTCCTCATTAGGCATTTCATGATTACGATGGGTCATTTCTCGATAACTTCATGCATGCGATCATGAAGTGAAGAGAGATGGGACTCCACGTGGAAGCTCCACATGGTGTAGCCCTCTATCGAGAACTGAGGAAGCTGTGCTGAGGAAGACATCTTGAAAAGAGGTTAGAAAAATGCAATATGCAGTGAGTGGGGTTTTAATGCAAGATTTTAAAAAGATCGGTTCAGGTAGACTTACTATAACGCTTTCACGTTATCAGTATTCAGAAACAGAGGTCAGTTACAACCCCTGCTCTGATACCACTTGTTGGTCCCGAAAGTGACTAACACACGTAGAGGGGGGACGGGGGTGAATACGTGTGTTGAGAAGTGTTTAACTTCTCTTTCGTTTTTCAACCTTTTTATTGAGTAGATGCTTCGAATGCTAGTGAGGCTTTCGAAGCTTCTCGCTCGTGTGAGTATTGTGCGGAATGTGGTGAGACTTAAATTTTCTTGTGAATTAAAACCAAGTTGATATTTAAAGCGTGTAGTGTGTGAATGTAGTAAATCAAAGCTGTAAATAAAGTAAATAGACACAAACACTTATAGTGGTTCGGAGAGCCTCTCCTACGTCCACTCTATCCACGACGGGATGAATACATTCACTTGGTATCCCTTATTTTATACTTCCAAGGGGAAGTGATTCAAGGCGAGTAACAAACTTGCACTTGAATCCTTAGAGATTCACCAGCTCTCGGGAAGCCTTACAATAACAAATCTTTACTACAAAAACTTTACAACCTTACAACTCAATCTAACACGATAGACTTGGTTTTGGGGTTTTTGGGTTTTCGTAAATGAGAATCCTTTACAATGAAGATCACAAGTAAAGGGATAAGGATTCTCGACGCTAGGTTATGGATATATGCAGTTGAACCTAGAAAGAAAGTACTTGCAATATTCAAGAAAACAAATTTCTTAAGGACACACTAATGTGAAGCGCTTCGAAAGAACTAAAGGAATGTAACAGATGATTTGCTTGAGTTCTTGCGAGTAGTATGCTTGAATTATTTGTACGTACATTTTTTTAGTGTGTGCAACTCCTTCTATTTATAGTAAGGAACCCTACTTCCTGTTGAGAGAGAAGAGGTTGCGTGTTACTTAATTTCCGGAAAAGTCGATGGTGTTAGCTCCTTTTTCAGGCATCTCAGACTCCAGATCTAGGAAGAGATGTCCGCCGCACGTAAGGGTATGGAAGTCTTCACCTAACCTTGACTTTTCGGACTGTAGCCGCATCCGTTGTGCAAGGTGTGTTGACACGTAAGGAACAAGACAGTCCATATGTCAGAAATTCAAACTTGAATTCTGGTCGACTTATCACCTGCACTGATTGACGCTTCTAAGTACAACTCCGTATCAGAGACGCTTTGGGTGAGCTAACTTGAGAGCGCTTCGTTTCTACTGAACATAAGCTCGCTCTAAGCATCTTCATTTGAAGTGTCTCCATGACGCTTTGTCAAACTTTATTGCTGACGCTTTTTACTGCTGGAGCCGCTTCGCTTCTTGACGCTTCGCGAACTCTGACTGTTTCTAGACTAAAACAAAAGCTTCCTTAATGTAAGTTTTGCTAAGTATAACTTGTCTAGTTCATCAAAAATAATAAGGGAAATATTCTTAAGAGGGTTTTGGAATCGAATAAAAACAAATTGTTTATTAACTTGATTAAAGTTCCCCCTTAACATAATATCCCAACAATGATGCACAGAAAAAGGATACTTAGGGTATGAGTATTTTTCACACAAATATTGTGCCCAAAGAGAATCACGAGTCTGGAAGCGCCACCACAGCTTATAACTGAAAGCCATGACCATATCAGAAAGCCTCCGAATACCTAGACCCCCCCTCATCCACTGGCAAACATATCTGCTCCCAACTAATCTAATGGATCTTCTTAGCCTCTCCCACCGAGCTCCAAAAATTGGTCATATCTACTCTAGCTCATGCAACACACACTGAGGAACCTAAATCACCTGGAGGATATGCAGAGGGATGGTGGAAAAAGTGCTCTTAATCAGCGCTAGCCTACCCCCAAAAGAAAGGTGTTTGTGTGACCAACTTTGAATACGATCATTGACCCTCTGTCTCAACCCAAGAAAAATGTCAGACTTAATGTGGCCCTAATAGATGGGGACTCCAAGATACATAAAGGGGAGGCTACCTCTCTGGAAACCTCTCACCTCCTGGATGCTACGCTGCCACTCCTCAGCAAAGGGCTCATGAATGAAGAAGTTACGCTTCTCTTAACTAATCATCTGACCAGACTTTAGACACTACTTATCCAGACAAGTCTTCAGCTTGGCGATGGCCTCCCTCCTTGCCTGAGTGAAGATAATGATGTCATCAGCGTACGCTAAGTGAGAGATGGGAAAAGCACCCTTCTTCGGCGAATGATACATCATGTCCCTCTGATTAATAATCAACCTGTCAAGGGCACGTGACAGATTATCTGTGGTGAGCACAAAAGGAGAGGGAGAAAGAGGATCTCTGATGCAGCGTAAATGCGTGACAGGAAGAAAACTAGTTGAAAAACGAAAGAGATAAATCTCAGATTTAATAATGATCAAAACTGCGTTCAACAAGCGTCTAACAGTGATTAAATACTAACCCTAATCACTGAAAAACCATAAATAACAAAAAGACCCCAAACAAAAATCCAAAATTACGAAATATCCTGAAAAACTATAAAAATGCAAATTTGACCCTCTAAACGATGGAATTTGCCTGAAATCCATCGTACATCATGGCAAAGCGATGGGTATTGCTCAACACATCGTTTCCACCCGAAAAACACTAGGATTTCGCCAAATTCTGAAACTTGCATGAATTTTTTGGATGATCCACACGTTGCATAAATCCTGCCGCATCAATCTCCCTGTCTAAGGCCCCTAGTGGAGGGGAATAGGCCTGCGGGGGCTCTGTTAACTACCACCGAGAACCAGCAATTATGCACACACCTCTACATCATGTCAATCCACCGGTCAGGAAAACCCATACTCCTCAAGACATTCATGAAAAAAGGCCACTGAACCCTGTCCCTATCCAGCTTCAGTGCAACATTCGGAGCTCCACGTCCCGGCGGCCTCTTCAGATCATGAATAAATTCCTGAACGAACAACACATTATCACTGATCAATCTGCCGCGAACAAAACCACTTTGATTCAGCGCCACCACAAGAGGAAGCAACGGAGCCAAACGAGAAGTCAAAATCTTAGTACACTTCCAACTTACAACACTGTTTTTTTTTAAGATTTTTTTAAAAAAAATACAAGTTACAATAGTGTTAATCCATTGTTTCTCTTATTATCTCCGTTCATGATAAATAGACTTCAATTTTTCTGATATAAATTTTAATATTTTGTAACGTGGGTATTAAAGAAGTGTAATACTACATATATATAAAAGTGGAATTTGAATTTTGTTTAAAATAGTGTATATATATTAAAGTGGAGTTTATGTAGTATTGCACTTACAATGTACCTTTGAAACCAACTTATTTTTTTTGGACAGACGAAAATAAAAATTTATCCATTTACAGGGGTGGAGTTAGAAAAATTATTCGACGTTGACTGAACTCTATTAAATCGACGTTGACTGAACTCTATTAAATTTTGAGTTCTAGACTCCAAAAATATATTTTTTTCTACAATTATGTTAGTGACTTGGACCTTTCTACTATAATTCACACAAAATACTAAAGATTTAATAAGTTTTTTTTAAGTAAAAAAAGAAAAAAAAAATGATTAGCGTGGGTTTAAGCTAACTCTCGCCTCTTACTCTTAGTGGCTCCGCCAATGTCCATTTATCATACACGAAAGTAGTATTACATCAATATGTATTATTATTTTTTTTATACCGATTTCTCTCGCTCGTTTTCTTTTAAATAATCCAATTTTTTTCTGAATGAGTTTAACTTGATCTATTATTATACCGTTTTAATTTTTAAGTATGCAATCAATATATATATATATATAGGGATAGGTTATGGTGAAAACTAATTATTACGTGAAACCTGCAACTCATCATAAAATGTTGCATTTTATGCACAAAAGTGTTGCATTTTTATCATAAAATATTGCATTCTCATGATGATGCATTATATGCATAAAAATAATATAAAATAAAATAAAATAATATATTTTATTATGCAAATTCTCATGATGATGCATTATATGCATAAAAATAATATAAAATAATATATTTTATTATGCAATATTTTATGCACAAACTGCAACATTTTATGCACAAAATGCATCATTTTATGATGGGTTGCAGGTTTCACGTAATAATTAGTTTTCATAATTCCCACATCGATTTTTTATAAAACTTTATCAATGGAGAACTCATATAAAAGAAGCCACCTCATATTCAAAATTATTCATCTCTAACTTTAGATTTAAAGAATGAAAATCGAATGATTTTCGATTAGTTCATTTTTTTTTGATAAATTTCAAATAATATATCTCGATTTATATAAGTTGTGTATTTATAAAATTGTAACAACTCATTAATATATCCATTCGAACCATAATTATAATTATCAACTCACAAGACAATTCATGATCTTATTTCTATCTAATGGGTTTTGTATCTATCTATCTATCTATCTATCTTTTCAATTTTATAATCATGATCAATTTTATATTTCATTATATTATATAATGATGACATACATGTATGATGTACGCTTAGCAATCGACAATGGAGAATCAAATTTACATTGTAATTTAATAAATATATAGAAGATAAAGATTGTAGGAGGGAATTAATACTATGTTGTTTGAGTTAAGATGCATAAGTGCAACCAATACTCATTTAGTCATCTTTTGGTTAAATTTTCGAACTCTTCTTTTATATCCAACTTAATATATATGTTTAGTGTTTATTTTCAATAAGGACAAGGGAAATAGGCGGCTTTATATTCAAAATGAATTTAATTACTCGACTTGAAAAATACAACCCAACAAATATTATTCCTTAAAACCGTTGACCCAAACAATGGGCGACGTAGTTTTAAAAAAAATATCATATTAAAAATGAATACAACTGCTAACAAATGTTACTCTCGAATGGTTGAACCAAATAATGGGTGGCTCGACATTCAAAATGAATATAAATACGCAAGAAATATTATATCTCCATTGGATATATAATCTAAACAACGGGCGACTTCATATTCAAAATGAATTACTCGAACAAATGTCTTCATATTTAAAATGAATATAATTACTTGAACAAATGTTACCCTCAAATGGTTGAACCAAACAACGGGTGACTTAATATTCAATATGAATACAATTACCCGAGAAATATTATATTTTCGATGGATAATCCAAACAACGGGCGACTTCATATTCAATATGAATATAGCCACTCGACTACACAACAAATGTTATTCTTCAAAGCAGTTGACCCAAACCACGGGATAGTTTTGAAATAAATATAACTACTCAAAAAATATTTTTGACAAATGTAACCTTCAAATGGTTGAACCAAACAACGGGCGGCTAGGCATCAAAATGAAAATGCCTCGAAAAATAATATCACTACTAAATCTATTTTTCTATTACATTTATGACGAACGTCTTGAAAAGTAAGATTTGAAAAAATATGACTATTTGAAAGTTTTTATGAATCTAATTTTCTATTACCGTATAATGGACGATTTGATATTGCTGACTAATATAATCTCTCATTTATCTTTTTCTTTTGATATAATTACATTTTAATATTCAAAAATAAATTTTTGAACTTTTCTCAATTTAAAATAAATAATTGGATTACCTTTAAATTTTATTTTAAAATTGTAATGTAAAGTGATCCCGTCGAATTTCGCCGGGCGGTACACTAGTTAAATTTAAAATATGCAAAATACTGAATCGTGACAGTTCCAACTTGATAATAGTATAAAATCCTCCTTTTTTTCTTTTTTTTTTTTTCTTTTTTCTTTTTTTGCAATTCTCGATAAACGTCATTGGCCATAAATTTTTTAACTCCATGAAAACGAGTCATGAATCGATTCGTTCATGTACGAATTCATATAATATATTCATCTTTTTAAGTATATATGTAATGCAAAATGCACCCAGCTTGCTAAATGTTGCTTTTACAAGAACAAAGAACACAAGACACGTATTTCACTCTCTCATAAATTAGTACTCATATTATATAAGTTAATTCAGTATAACTAATTAGTTATCTCTCTAATAAGCCCACCAACGTGTCATATAACTTCAGATTATCTCCTTGTATTAATTAATTAGTTAAATGATTTCAAATATGACTTCATTTTGTTCTATTATCACTCACAGCATTTTTCTCACACAAATGAATCAGCATATTGACAGTGACACATAACCATGTCATTTTATCAAAACTTATATAAAAGAAAAGACCAATTAAAGATTATTAATATAACAAGGGAAGAAAAGTGTTGGATTTGGATTTGGTAGCTAAGAATCAAGATTTTGGTAGCTGCTTTCCATTGGCTTATAATATTTGTGGGTAATACTTAGTGAAGCGTGGATGCACTAGCTAATGACACATTTAACATTAAAATGATTTAATAAAACCAAATTCTTGAATATTTTATTCATAAAAGTGTATTTTATGTGCTTGGGGTAGAGGAAGCATACTTATGGATTCCAAATAAAAATGTGCGCTTGTCTCCTTGTGGAATACTCAACCCACCCTAATTGGTGGGGTGATTCCACATTTGGAAATATGTATATTTTAATTGCTACTATTAATAGTATTTTATTAATTAACTAGGCATATGTTCTTACTTGCCATTATTGTCACTCAAAATTGACCCACTAAGTAGATTTGAGATGGGGATTCAATCTAGAGACATTATTGTATTTAACAATTTTACATCTGAAACGTTTCACTATCTACCGTGGGTACGTAATTTTAATATGGTTAGAGTTGATGTTTTCAAGGGTTTTCATTTGTAATTAGATTAAATTTCATAAAGCTCGAGCATTAAATACAAAATTCATAACTATTGAGAGATCAAACTGCATATTTGAATTTGCATTATCTGACATTTTCATATACGTAAATATGTTAATTTAGGAATTTCATTGTTACAAATATGAGTAGTGAAATATAAGTGACACACAATAATAATCAAAACAAATAATACTTTCCTTAACACAACTCTCCCAAATTGGGCATTATTTGAGATTCTTTTTCATTTTTTTTTAATTTAGTGTATTACGTAGTATTTTAATACACAGTCATGCTTACTCACACACCAGAATTGATATTTCTGGTGCAACACTGAAGATGCCCTAATATATTAGTAACATTTTACTCAACAGGTGTTCACCAAAAAATATTACTTTTTCCACACAGAAATAATTAAATAATTATAATGAAGAACTAGCCTCCAATCAATGATAATATCCCAAAGAAGAAAGTCCCACACACAATAATAAATAAATAAAAGTATGT
This sequence comes from Mentha longifolia, assembly GCA_001642375.2. Classification (NCBI taxonomy): domain Eukaryota; kingdom Viridiplantae; phylum Streptophyta; class Magnoliopsida; order Lamiales; family Lamiaceae; genus Mentha; species Mentha longifolia. The sequence goes on along the minus strand of CM038112.1, from coordinate 39,494,823 downwards.
TGCGTGGCCAATGAGAAGTCGAAAACTGGAAATGTCAAGACCAGTACTATAATAATACAGCAAAAACGCCACCAAATATAAGAAAAAGTAACGCTGGAATCAACGCTATCCTCCGATTAAAAAAAACAAATTAAAATTAATATAATCTACAAAAAAAATTAATCTTGGACGTAATTTAGTCATACTAATGTCATCCACATGCCCAAAAAGTCATTTTATTTTATTAAAAAAATGCTATATTTATCACTAATGCAACCAAACAATAAGTAACAAGTAACAAGTGTCGACCTTAAGACCACTCAATTATTAGGGGACATTTTCAATTAAGAATATACTACTATAACAGGTAAGGACAATGAAGGAGATCGCTCACGTTGTTAACTTTATAGGCCATTAACTCATGAGCAGTGGCTGATCTACGCGGATTGGTGTAGGCTAAACCCCCTCCAAACCATAGAGAATTTACTTTTGCATAGTTTCGGAATTGAAAATGAAATTATTTCTAACGAATAATAGAGTGGGATAACGGAAGAACAATATTGTTTCAAATAACAAAATTATTCAAGAAATTAAATGCAAAATATTTCTAGCAAGTACTACACAGAAAATACAAAGCAATTAGTCGAGTTCTATTAAATTGAAGTTAAGCCCTCTAAGAAAAAATAAAATTTTTGGCTCTTGCCATTGCTCATGAGTAGATATATTATATGTAAAGATTGGTTTGTAGATCTTGATTTGTTGTGTGGTTAATAAGATTTACAGCACCCTCCCCAGAAAATAGTAAAATTTATGTATGATACAATTTGGTTTAAATTGATTTTTTTTTTTAAACTTATTTTTCAATGCATTATTCCTAATTAGTCTTATATTTTCTGTGATTGTAGAAAATTGAATACATAAGTTAAGATAAAAACTTGGGTGAGGTCGGCCATATAGTGTGGCCGGGTCAAAGTGTCAATCTTTATACAGAAAAGTGTTAATCTATACGAATAAAAGTGTCAATCTTTAACATAATTATTTTATGAATAAAATGTCAATTTTTAAAAGTGTCAATCTTTATACAGAAAGTGTTAATCTGGACGAATAAAAGTGTCAGTGTTTTAGCCGTCCGCATCGTGCCTCTGACTGACCCAAGTGTGTCCCATAAGTTAATTATGTGCAAGTGAAACTACATATATCGCTTGAGTAGTTCATGTTTATATCTTACTCTCTTATTATATAGCATGGTTTTCCTAATAAAATAAAATAAAATAAAAATAGACAAGCTATATGATTATTATTTGATCAGCAGAAAACGAATAATAATAATAATAAATGGCCTCTTTGGAAGTAGGAATACGCGATTTTATTCAAAAGACTTACAAATCTTGTGATTTTGGATAACTGGTTTCGTACTTCTATTAGTACGTGACTTTTTTTTTTTTTGTTCTTTTTTCTTAGTACGTGACTTCTTTTTTTCTTCTTTCTATTAGTAAGTGACTTCTGTATACTGTACTCCGTTTTTTTTTTTTTTTTCTTTTTAAATTTGAATACAGACTATAAAGTGCACATGCATAGGTAGGCCAAATTGGCATTTCCCTTTTTGGTGCAACATAAGTGCTCGTTTGGTTCAAGTTGGGTAACGAAAACGGAATGGAATCAAGTCAAGTAAGGGAATGGAAACAATAAAGGTTACTTTTATTGAGTGTTTGGTTCAATAGTAGAAAGGGAGTCACTTGTGAGGGGGTTCCATTTCTTCTTGTTTCCTCTCCTTCTTGAGTGGTAACAATGTAATGGATTGTGTTACCCCCAAGTAAGGGAAATAGATAACCTATTACTCAAACCAAACAAAATGTAATGGAATCAATTACTTGATTCCCTTTCCATACCCAAAAAAACTTGAATCAAACATGGGCTAAAAATTAATTAAGTTTCCCCTTAATATTTTTAGGATGTTATGGGCGATAAATATTGTAGCTACTAAATTCGGCAATGATATTTTTAGTGATATAATAACATTCATCATTTTATAGAAAACGATTTCGTATCATTTTTTGCATTTCGTGTTTCATTTCCTATTACAATGTCGTATGCTTGCCATTTCAAGCATTTTTGTTTAAATACAAAATTGTAATAGAAGATCTAGAACGTATAGAAAGTACTACATATGATGAGAACCCGATGAACTCAGTTCAAATTCGGAAAAGTGTTACGCACTTCGTTTCATCCATCTTGACACATTTTATTATTATAATATATTAAAAGATGAATAAAAAGATTTTAAGATGGATGGGATGAAGTGAGTATTTTCTTTGAAAAAAAAAATTAGCCAATATCTCATTGGCTAGATATGTGAAATTTTGACCTAATGAAGTGACAGTTCCCGAAAAGGAAACATGAAAATTTGGCCATTCATTGATTGGTAACAATCATCTTGTAAATAAATACTACTATGCTTACTAAGATTCCTACCCGATAATATCTCACTAATTATGAATAAAATAAAGTTATTGTAATTTTTGAATATTAATTTTGACTATTTATACTACTCGTCATGAAAAAATAATGTAAAACTGATTAAAAGAATTAGTAGTAATAAATATTAGACAAAAACTTGTGTCAGCCGGAGGCACCGTGCGGCCGGGCCCAAAGTGTCAATCTTTATACAGAGAAGTGCCAATTTATATGAATAAAAGTGTCAATCTTTAACATAATTATTTTACGAATAAAATGACAATTTTTAAAAGTGTCAATCTTTATACAGAAAAGTGTCAATCTATATGAATAAAAGTGTCATTGTTTTAGCCCGGCCACACGGTGCCTCCGGCTGACACAAGTGTGTCCCTAAATATTAAGTTTGACTATCTATATTAATAATTATGAAACATATTATAAAATGAATTCGGATAAAGTAATAAATATAGCTAGATGCATCTGGTAGAATCAAGCTGCGTGCAAATGAGGCAAATCTGCAGCGGTACAAAATCTATGTGCATGTGTAAATCTTACGAGATTTTGACTTATGATTTTGTCTTTTTTCAATTTAAACTCAAACTTAGTAGTTAAGGATTAGATTTCTTAATAGGATTTTTTTCTTTTAGTTTGGCGGTGAATTAATTAAATAAATAGGTCTAAGTTTGATGAACTACTTAAAAACTTGTTGTCAAAATCATGTATAATATTTCCAAGATTATGAACTATGCTTAATCTAATTATAGTATGAAACATTGGACTTAATTTGTCATTACAAAGTATTATAAAGGTTTTCCTACCATAGTTGGCATACTTAATATGTCCACCGTTTATGTGGCAATGCCACGTAGATAATGTTTTCTATTTAGGGTTGAATTTATTTTTTTAGTAGAGTTTAGTTCTTTTTTTTTTGTAGAGATTAATATTTATGGAATATATTTAAATTAGTTTTTTTTATTTATAACTTTGTCACATCATCCGTGGGCACATTAAGTATGCCCACAGTAGACATTGTAGCACTACCCTACAAAGTAAGTCTTGAAAATAGTATGATATTTAGTTTGTTTTATTATTTTATAGTATCTTTTTATTTGTTTACTAATTGCATCCGCTAGATATTCTTGAGATTTTATTTTTATTTTTTTTAGTTAATAGAGGAGATGAACATTCTTTTTTCTTCTTTTACGTTTAAAAGAAGAATAAATAATGGTTTCTCATTTTTCTTCCAATATGATTTGAACTCCCAACATTTTAATTGGAAAGAAAGTGTCTTACGAACCAAGCGGTATTTCGCTATCAAGAAATTAACATTTGGCATGTGAAGAAGATTACTTTATCAATATTTTCTCAAGTAAATTTAGTAGGTGTGTGTGTGTTATAGCTACATTCACTATTGACCACTTCCACATGACAATGTCATTTTATATTTTAAATAACAAAGTTATAGAGCTATAACTTTGCTAACATTTCGCCCCATAAAAGAAACCAAGTAAATTAATGAATTGTTGTAATACAATTATTTTTTAATACGTAATTATATTAATTTTGTATACTTCATTTTAAATTACAAATAAAATTATTCATGTTGAATTTTCAACAGGCACTACATTAGTTATTAATTAATTGGACAAATTAATAATAGTACATTCCCTATCGACGTTGCATCAAAGATCGCATAAGATTCAACAAATGTGCATATAATTAATGGTTCAAAGTTTTCTAATTAGAAGATATTTGATTCATGAATTAATTAAAGTCCGATTTTGATTCTAAGTTAAACAAATGGCACGCATCCATGTTGCAACCTACGTCACCAAAGGACACCAATATATTTGTCCGAATATAATATTTGATCATATAATTATGTCACATTTTGATACAAAAAATTTCTTGATAAATTATTACGAATTGACCAAAAAAATATGAGCAAATTTTATCCATGCATGTGCAACTTCGATAGGATGATAAAGATTACGAATTGGATTTTGCACTTTTTGAAACAAGTGTCAATATATAAAAGTAATGTGAAATTACTAAATCAAGTATTTCTTTTTTTAGGGAAAACTCAATCAAAGTATTTTTTTTTTTTTTTTTTGATGTAGACATTTGAGTTTCGCCTTGGCAAATGACAGACTAACAGAAAACTATGCGACAGTTGAGAAATCTATTTCTCAATTCATTATTACCATTATGAATTATTACAGGTGTCCTTTTTTCTTTTTCTTTTTTGGGTATTCTTCAAATTTCCCTATTAGGCTTTGGTGATTCTAAACACAACTCCCATTTTTCTCCTTACAGCCTCCTTATTTTAAAAAAATTAATAAATGTGCTATTTTGCCCCAATTTTAGTTTTAACGGGCTAAGATAAGCCCAATATCGTTGCGGCATATAAAAAAAAGTATTATTGCCTAATACAACTAAGGTACAAGTTTAATTTTTAACACGAATTCGAATTTTAGCCTGACAGTACATAAATTTTGATATGAGTTTGATTTTTAAAACGAATTTAAAATTTAGTCTGACAATACATCAACTTAACAATCAGTTTGATTTTTAACATAAATATGGAAACTATGAAAAATCTCAAAATTAATATTTATATCAAAATTATATACATGGACAAATTATCCAACCTACAATATGACATCTTTTCAAATTTAAAATGGCACACGAATACGATACATTGAATAAAAATATTTCATGTCATAAAGTATTCCACGCAACCTTAGATATTTGTCGAAATTCATTATCATGTCAAAAATAAAATTGATTGTTGAGTTGGTGTATTATCAGGTTACTAGTCAAGTTTGTGTTAAAAATCAAATGCATAATTTTTTTTGTGTATTATCAAGCTAAAATTCAAATTCGTGTTAAAAATCAAACTCGAACCTAAGTTCATGTATATACAGGCAAATAACCAAAAACAGATTAATCTGATTGATCCATAATTGAGATTGAATCGTGTAAAAAAAAAGTACATAGTTTTTTACTATTTAATTATAGCTTGTTTGGTAGTCATTTTGAGATAAGCAAGAATTAACATTAAAATTTGGAAAGGAATAATGAATTTTGAGATTAGATCAAGATTTTTTTTTTAAATTAAAAAAAAAAAAAAAAGTTGTATGGATGTTTGGTATAGAATACAAACAACACTTTGCATATGTTATATATATATTGTTTGGTGGCCATGCTTTACCATGACTAAAAATTGATGTAGTGGATGATACAATAGCATTCTTGGAGTGAAGACTTTTATTTTATTTCAGATGTTCTTTTAAATGTTCTTTTATTTGTTTTTCAGTCGGGTACTTTTATTATTAGATCCTTGCACAGGCCTTAGTTTTTATAGGGTTTTGAGAGGATATTTAAAGACCTCATAGGAGAAGAAACACTGGGTTTTTGGAGATTGATTAATATTATTTGCTCTGTGGAAACTTAGTACACGTAGTGTCAAGGTTCTTCTCAGATTTCCATTCGTGTTTATATGCTTTCACTACGTCAGTTGGTATCCAGAGTCTTGCTACGATCCTCCTACGCGATGGAGCATCTTTTTGCACCTTTGGACAACGATTATGCAAGGTTTGATTTGACTATGGATTATTTGGGTCCTCCGATTTATGATGATGATTCATCCCCTATTTTGGAGGAGGATATGGTTCACGGCTATCTGGGTCCTCCAATTTATGACGATTACCCAGAAGAATCTGACCAGTTCGATGAGAAAGTTTTACCAGATGTTGGACAAACTGCAGTGGTACAGTGCGAGTCCATACGCATTATTGGTGGTAAGATTTTTCATTATGACATGGAATATTCAAATTTTTGCGCAAATATTACTGTTACGGAAATTATGGATAAGTTATCTTTGGTGGACGAATATCATTCGTGGCTTCCTGGAAGTTATAACGTGGCAGTGGCTCAACATTTATTGGTTTTCTTGTTCAACCACAATGATTTTATTTGTGAAAAGATTAATGTTTTCAAAGCCACTGTTGATATACGTCGACGTGAGATGAAGCTGCTTCCGATTCGAGGACGAATCGTTTCGATGCAGAGGAGAATGATGGAGATTAAATATAGTATATATTATTATTATTATTATTATTATTATTATTATTATTATTATTATTATTATTATTATTATTTGCTTAATTAGGTTTTCATTTACTTATTTTCCAAGGAATTTCTATGTTTATCCTTTTGTTATTAGACTATAAATATTAGAGTATGTATTGTGGGAGAGTTGGAATTTGATAATAAAATTAGGGTTTGTTTCCCTTGTCTTGTGTTCTTCCGGCATTCAATAGTGAATCAACGGAATTTCACTTTTATCTCCGTTATCTTCCGGTATTTTTTTAATCTTAATCAACGGATTAGACATTTTTCCCTGCATAAAAAATTAAAAGGGTTATTATCACTTATTGTCCCAACGTTTCAACTTTTGCAATAGTGTCCCAACGTTTCAAAATTTGCAATAATATCCTAATGTATGCAATATTTTTTGCAATAATGCCCTAACGTGTACAATATTTTTACAATCACGTCCCAACGTCTTAAAAATCAGTACAATAATATTCTAACGCATACAATATTTTTTTCGATAGTGTCCCAAGCACCAATTTCGAAGACTTTTTACCAACGTGACTCACTAAATGTTAAGTCAATATAAATCTACATGTTCGTCTAACTCAACATTCTGGTAAGTCATATTGATAAAAATGTCTCCGAAATTAATGTTGGGGGCAATACCGGAAAAAATACCGTAAACATTAGAATATTATTGTACTGATTTTTAAAACGTTAGGACGTTATTGCAAAATTATTATATACGTTAGAACATTATTACGAAAAACATTGCATACGTTAGGACAATATTGCAAATTTTGAAACATTGAGACACTATTGCAAAAAAATTGAAACGTTGGGACAATAAGTGACAATAACCCAAATTAAAATTACAAATTAGACCCTCTCAATTTTGATAAATTTCCTACAACACCGTCCCTTATTCTGAAGTCTGCGAAACGTAATCTTAAAAAACAGAATTCCTTGCAAAATCAATTCTACACAGTGCACACTACCGAAAAAATTACAGGTCAAGAGAAATAAGAGGTGCTATTAGGCCTTTACAAAAGCTCCTTCACTAACAAGCTCTGTTTTCTCTTTCTTCAAAAGTTCTTCCTCTGACTGCAACAATATGTGTATTAACCTACCAATGCGAAAAGACATTATTACAGGATGAATAGAGCAAGTACAAACATTCAAAAAAAATGATCACATATTTGTTATGATTATTAGCATCTGCTACTGAAGATGCTCATTTCCTTAGTTATGATTATTATAATACAAAATGAGCAAATAAGACTGAATCTTCAACAGAGATTGTTGGGAACCCCTGCAGTTTGATTTTGATGATGTTTTTCGAAACCACACTTAGTTTTATTTCATACTTACTTAAGTTGTCAAGAGTGACCTGCCATGTTGCACAGGTCGACTCCCTAATTCTATTACAAGTTGAACCTTTGTAAAGAACAGATCGTGTTTGACGATCTGGTCTATAGCCTTCAACCTGTTCTCATTATTTCCTAATCAACTTGTAGTAGAAGTTTAGCTGACCTGCTCTGAAGAGTTCAAGATCGCTAAAGTTCTACAGATCAAAGGTCAAACAGATTCACCTTCACGAGTCTGGACGACCTGTCCTCTGGTACCTGTTTGCCAGCTAGGATGAAATCTCCTAACGGCTAGAAGTAAGTCAGTTATATGGCCTCTCTACCATCACTGACAATTTCCAACGGCTAGATTTCAAATCTACGCCTATAAATACTTCAAGCCTCTCCAGAATCAAGCACGGGAATTCAATATACAAGCCAAATCTCTACAGAAATCTCTGAAATTCAAAGCTCCACTTAACGCTCGAAACAAGACGATTTCCCAAGTGTTAATTCCATTAGATTTCTGATTCTGGAATCCTTGTTCTTAAGTGTTCACTGCTGCTTAAGAACACCTTGTATTTTCTACACCCAAAGTCTGTAAAGTCTGAAAGTGTTAGAAAGGTTGTTAGATCTCTTTATTATTAGGTTTGGATTAACTTAGCAGTTTTAGAGGTCGAGTTTGTCTCAAGTTTGTAATCTCTTTTAAGAGAAGTTTGTAAGGGTCACGACCCAAAACTCGTGATTGGATTTCTTCAAGATTAGATGAAATCTGAAGCTGATTCTCAATCAGTCTAAATAAGAAGAGAAGTAAGGAATTTCAGCTACGACGGTAGCTGACGTGGACATAGGGAAGGTTATCCCGAACCACGCTAAAATCGACTGTCTTGATCTCTTCTTTATTCACAGTTGATATATTACTAGCTCTCTGACCTGCATATTCAGCATATAAACTCTACATACAAGCTCGCAAACCTTTTAGTGAAAAGAAAAGATTTTCTAAGTGTTGCCAAATCCACTCACCAACTTCCGCACTACATAGTCAACCTGTTGGCTCATTTGTGAGCCTGTTCCAGCTCAACAGATCGTCTCTCTCTGACACGTGTTGACTCGTCTAGTCAATCTGTTAGTCATTTTGTCTTAAAAGTCAAAACGTTGGCATTTGATGTATTCTCCCCCCCCCCCATACACCAAAATACTCTTTCTGGAACCAACAGAGATCTTGAACAAGTTGTAGTTTGTTAATTTCTGCTAAAATCGGCACCCTATAGCTATGGAAGTTACAAAAGGAGGTGCAAAGGTAAAGTTAAATCATCCCAAAGTATGACAAACTGAAAACGAGTTCTTCTACTTTGCTTCATTGCAAATTCCACAAGTATTTGTTTTTACTTCAGCAGCAGCAGCTACAACATACTGAAACACTGATTTAGCAATCTCTTCCATAGTGGGTAAAGTATTTAATTATCCAGCCATAAATTGCAGCCCTGCACTTCTTAAATTCATTAGGTAATTAATCGTGTTATGTTGCTGCTAAGGACCATAGTTCTCATGAGTCAGTTCTTTCATGGAAGAGAAGAAAGTATTTTGTTATATAAACTGACCTGGAAATGTGAACTGCTCATGCAACGACCAATTTGCCGAAATAAAGGAACCATAGACCGCTGGAACTCCGGTCAAATAGTACAACTCAGAAGCACACACCTTCAGAATCTAGCCCTCTTTACACTGAAATGGACTGCTGCAAACTTAGAATCTAGTCCTCTTTACACTTGCAATCTTCTCCCCCCACAAAGAGTAACAAATATACACGTTGGTGTACAGTTACCATCTGCAGCAAAGAATTATTCATCTACTAAGGAGAGGAAGATTTTGCATTTCATACAAGGTTTAAGGTGTGATTTTGTCTGAAGCTTTTTTCGAGAAGACGAGACTGCTCTTTCGTGAGGCGAAGCTTCTTTCTTCGGGCCGGGCCCCCTCCGTTAATTGGCCCGATTTCATCATCTTCTTCTTCTTCTCCTTCTTCTTCCATGCATTCTTATTCTGTACTTGATGAGGGCACTTGGTTTATGTCCAGCTCTTTCATTGTGTTTCCACCACTTTTCCCTATTTAAAATTCATCAAAAAATATCCAACTTTTAGATATACAAATTGCTAAAATAATTTACAAGTCACAAAAATGAAATAAAACTTTTATATTAAGTAGCAAGATCCTAATGCATCCCATTTTGATCTACAAAAATTTAGTACTATCTATTTTGAAACAATCACTATATCAAAATTGATCATACACCACGAAAACAAGATTTTTTTTTTTTTTTTTCAAACAAGAAAAATATATCAATGACTTTTTGTTCATAAACGTACTCTTGATATCATAATAGTGCAGCCTGTTTCTACCTAAAGACTACAAAAATTATCAACCAAGAACTAACAACTAAACATTTTTCCTCATATCAGAAAACAATCTAGTTCCCATAGCATGATAGTTTGGTCCCTTATACTCAGGTCCAATAGTAGCAATTGCATCAATCATATGCTGGCATGCACTTGAATTTAAAGCATTCAAAGGGATGCAATTTTCAAAGAAAAGTGTCGCAACAACAATATCAACTTCTTGCACAATCTCTTTACTAGCAAATGTGCTCTTAATAGTTGGTTGGGATCCCGGGATAGTTCTAGGAGCAAAGCAGTTACCTATACCTTCAGTAGCTCTCCTCTTTGTAGGTTGTGACGAGGATGAAATAGCATTGCCAACTTGAGTTGGATCAGCCACTAGAAACAGTACCTCCTTGATTTTATCTCTATCCAACTCCATCATATTAGCACCCAAAGGATTTTCATCATCCCACGTATCTATAGTTTTCTTCTTCCTTATTGCATTTCCCTTCAAGTACTCTACCATTCTGTATCTGGTATCCGGCAGCTCAGTATGTCACCAGGTTTCCCAACAAGATGTTGTTTTACACTATTGATTCCTCCACCTCTAAAAGATTTCAAGCAATGCACACATGTATGAACCTTTCTTCCTCCTGATTCTACAGTCCGTTTGCAATGCGCCCATGCAGGATCTGTCTTTGGCATCGTCCATTTTAGGGATGCTTTCTCCGAAATTGAGTGAGTGGACATGATATTTTTGTTGAAACCTGCATAAGTAAAAAAAAAAAAAAAGGTTCACACACAACCTAATTTAATTAAGATCACATTTACGCTCAGGCAACATTTAAACTAGAAGGAAAAAAAAAAAAAAAAAAAAAAAAAAAAAAAAAAAGGTACAAGCTTCTACATTGTGTTTGCTTCACTGATAGCAGTGGCGGAGCCTAAGGGGATCATGGGGTGCACCCCAAAAAAAAAAATTAATAGTACTATTATATATACTGTCACCTTAAATACATCATGTATGCCTTGGCATAGTTGGCATTAGACTTGGGAAACTAACCCTACGGTCGGGTGTTCAAAAGCCTTAGGGCCCATTTTTTTTTTTTTTTTTTTTTTTAATTTTGCAATAGAAACAATGGTTCTATCTTTTATTTAGTTTGTTTTATTTTTTTAAATTATTTTCTCTAACAAATTAGAATACATATTGCAAATAGAAACAAATGGTTCTATTATTTATTTAGTTTGTTTTGCTTTTTAAATTATTTTCTCAAACAAATTAGAGTATAAATTCAACTTTTAATTCACTTTTTTAATTGTGCTACTGTTGGACAACAAAGAATATAAAACAAAGAACACATTCAAGCTCAACTCGCCACTACCCACCGCCGCTGCCCCTGCCTGCCGGACCACCGCCAAACCGCCGTTGCACAACACCATCGACAAAGTGTAACAAGTGTAATTTTTTGCACCCCCAAATTAAAAATTCTGGCTCCGCCACTGACTGATAGTACTAACCTACGAATCAAGACAAAAGAGAAAGGAAAAGAAGACTTTATCCGCATATAATCCAGAAGCAAAAACTAAAGAGTAACATCTACAGTATTGGCTGCTGCTGGTGAAATTCTCGACGGACACTGGGGCTGGTGGTGGTTGAGAAACCGGCGGAAGATGATGCCGGAGAATGATGGTACGTAGAACGATGGATTTGTGGTGGCCGGCAGTGAGGACTGAGAGGATGAAGAATTCGCGGGAGAAAGGAAATACGGAGTACCAAGTTAGGGCAAAAATCGAATTTGAATTCCCTTGCAGTGTTGTGACTTTAAACGACCATGTTTCACCCCAATCATTTCTTAATCTTTTTTTTTTTTTTTTTTTTTCTGTTGTTGTGAATGTAATTAGTTCTTTTTTCCTTTTCTCTTTTAGTTACATTTTTGTTTTGTTCTAGTATTTCTTAATTCAGCTTTTAGTTTATAATTGTTATTTTTTAATTATATCATTATGGGTTTTTTTTTTTTTTTTGGGTTCAAACACCCCGGGAAGGTGAGGGGTTAGGCAGACCCTCAACCTATATATAAAAGGATAAAATCATACAGCATCTAACGGAGATAACACTAACAAAGAGTGTTATCCCCAACATAAATTGAAAACACGAATCTAATCGGAGTTGGATCAACAGCCGATCCAACTCTTGAAACAAGAGATACAATAAACAAACCAATACAATGATGATAGCCCAACAATGACCATATCAGACAGCCTAACAATAGGAACTATCAAAGCGCTAAGAAACCAAGAGTGACGAATCATGAAACTAGCTATAGCGGAACTTGAAGTTTGGGTAGCCCAGTTGGTCCATCCGAACAAGCGCCAAAAAGTAGCGAGGGGCGCAAACAGTAGGGGTGAGCACGGGTCGGTTAACCGACCATTTTACACCTAAAAAAACTGACCATGTGGGTTTTTATTGGGTCGGTTAACCGTTATAAATTAAAGAATAAAGACCAAAAACCATGAAAGCGGTTAACCTAAAAATCAGACCGGTTAACCGTTTATCTAACGGTTAACCATAAATAAAAGAAATATTCTATTTTCTATAGTTCATAATAGAAAAATTCGAAAGAATTCATATCTTAGAATATACATGCAAAATAAATAATTTACAAAAATAAAAAAATAATGAAATTAAATTGCATAATCCTAATAGAATAAGCTTTGCAATAACTTAAACTAACAATCGAGCTACCTTCAATTGCTTATTAACTTTTGGCTCCATCAATACTCAGAATCAGGTGATCTTCTCTCAAACTTTATTAGTGATATCTAGTAATATATATATATATAATATAATATAATATAATATAATATCATATATTTATTTAATTGGTACCGATTCGGTTAACTGCCAGTTTTTTAGGTATAGAAACTGAAACTGAACCGTTAGAGTCAAGTTTTGAAAATTAGAAATAAAAACCGAACCATACGGTTCGATTACCCATATTTTCGGATCGGGTTCGGTCTGGATAGTCGGTCGGTTCGGTTTTTCGGTTTCTTATGCTCAGCCCTAGCTAACAGCATCAATAATTTCATAATTAAAACTTATGTTAAGTTTCGAGTATTTTGGGTTATCAATTTGACTTGTGTTGATTATTTCGTAACTAGAGTAAATATAATAAACATAAATAATTTATTATTATATTTACTAGATTTTTTTCAAAATAAAATATGTATATCAAGAAAAATAAAAAAGAAATAAAAAAGAAAAGAAAAAGTAAGATGAAACCGCGGCACCGTTGGAACATCACTCTATTGTTGTGTTTTTATACACAGCAAGGGATTCTTCCCCCAAAAAAATTGATTTTTTCAGTTGTTTAAATAATAAAAATGCATTTCTCAAAAAATCGGGCAGGTCTTAAAACCTAGCCGGGTCAACCCGGGTCAAATAGTTTTATAGCAGGTTTGATGTTCCTCCCAATTTTAGTGCCACTCGGATTGTTAGATCAGTATCAGGTCTCACCGGTTCAGGTTTTAAAATAATGGAAAGATATTTTCTTTCTTTTTTTCTTATGATTTTGTAATTTCATTTTTCCAAAGTAATTTTTTTAACAGTTTTTGACTTTTAAAACCACTGAGATTAGGTCAACTTGTCAAGGTAGACTTATTAGATAAGATCCATCTGATGAGCTTGAGCAGGTGATCTGCTGAGTTGTAAAGATCGATCTTGCAGTGCGGAAGTTGGTGGTCTGTTGGAAGCTCTTTAAAAATTCTTTCTTATTACAAGTTTTCTTAACAATTCGTTTTATGTCAATGAATGCTTATGATATGAAGGTTAGTTGCGAGATATAAACAAGATCGATTTAATGTAAAGAGTTGTGAGAGAGAGAGAGAGAGACTGTAACGTCCCGTATTTTCCTAACTATCATCGAACCTTAATTACATTGCTAAAGGAAATTATTAGCTTTTAGTAATTGAAATTCCACTTCTAATCGTTATATATTTATTTCCGAGAAAGAAATTCTCGAGTTAGAACCAAGTAGCAACTTGATTACTAAACGCTCTTAATTAATTAGCGATTAATCGATTAGATGTTCAATTGAATTATTTGACTAAGTATATTGATTTTAAGTTTCGATTACTTTTTTTAGCTAAGAAAAATCAACTCGAATGCCTCAACTAATTATTCGCAAGATAATTAGTGTGTGATATATTAACGGGCCAAGTCACTTTTAATTGGGCCGAAGCCCCCTAGTCGTTTTTATTAACAAGCCGTTCCTATTGGGCCAAGCCCAATAAACAAAAGAGAAGCCTCACATCATTCGATTAATGAGATGAAATTATTTTTATTAAAAGAAAGGCACTATGGCCGAAATACATCTGCCCAAGTGTACTAATCATAATTCATTTATATTATTAAATTAAATAACTTACATTACATCAATTAAATCTTGGAATGACTAATACAGTTATTAACCAAAGAATTATATAGTTAACCATATAAATGGGGGTTTACACGGCTCTTTCTAATCTAAGGGGAACACATTCCAATCAATCTTCTCCATTCCCAGCAAATCAGTTCTGCAGCAGTTCATTGAGCCACCAAAACCTGCAAAATAAGATAAGATAATCAGCCAAAGATTATGAAAGCTCATTACGCAAAGAATAAGCCATGGTCTGAAGTAATATCTAGTTACAAAGGCTGCCCATTACCATGTATAAATATCCTACTCATTCACACTTCACCAAATTACTAAACACTTAGAGAGAAAAACAGAGTGAGACAGGACGAGCTGTGCAGCAGCTAAGGAAGGGAACTAGAAGCCATTTCCCCACTGCAACAACAACCTTACACCTCACTTCTCCAAGGTAACACACCTTAAACACAAACCCAAGAAAAAGCATGATCTTTCCTCCTAGAAACTAAGTTTAAACATGTTCTCTTTTAAGTTTTGAACCAAGAAAAAAAATAGAATGTAGAAACGCAAGCATACTTACAGTTTCTTCAAGCCATTTTTTTTCATACAAACCACAACACCAATTCAAGAACAAGCATGTTTTTTTGTTTTCCTTCGATTAACAGATTTACTAGCAAATTCCCTTGTGATCAAAATTGAACCTCAGGCCTAAGATACTAATCAACCATAACCACAACATTAGAAGAACAACAGGGCGTACTTACTTGTTAACATTAGAACAACTATAATAGAAACAACTAACATTCTCTGAGATTCTGAAAACCTAGAACTAATAAGCATTTAAAAGAGAAACAAGAGAGAGAGTTAGAACAGAACCGAACCGAACCTCCGTTAAGGCAGAAGCCCCGACGGCAAAAAACTGAACGCGGGAGGACCGGGGCGAGCAGCAGCAGGCAGCATCGGCGTCGATGTCGATGATCTCGTCGTTGTATCATCGCCGGAACCTGCGAAACAAAAACGAGAATCAGTAACTGAATTCATTAAACTAATAAGAACCACAACGAAAATAAGAAAGAATCGTCGACAGGAAACGATGACGGAGGCGTCCTCGCCGCCGTCCGGATCACAAACAGAAACCAGAGGGATAAATGTCCCCTAGTTTGAAGGAACTAGAGTTTTTGATGTGTGTGTGTCTAGAGAAGCCGCCAGAACGCGGGAGTTGCAGCCGGCATTGGGAGCCGTCGGAGCAGAGATGAAATCGCTGGTGAAGGCCGAGCTCGCCGGATCCGTTCGAGACCACCGGACGCCCTCCCAATGCGGCGCCATCTCACCGCGCGGCGGAGCACTATCCAGAAGCCGAAAGTGGCATTACTCGCCGAAAATCAGCAAGGGAGAAGCTTTCCCCAAAAATCGAACTAGGGTTCCGATTGGGGCATTAAATCGTGAGAGAGAGATAGACGGGCAAGGATGAGAGCAGCCAAGACCGACAGCGGCCTGAGAACGGCGACGACGGTCAGAATTATCGACCGCCGGCCGGAGAATCAGGACGAAGAAGAAGGGCGACAGAGAGAATCACGATGTTTGAGAGAGAGAGATGTTCTGCGTGAAATGAGGAGTAAGGGGTAAGGTCTCTCTTAAGATCCGGGTTGGTCCGGGTTTCGGGTCAACTCGCAGGTCAGGTGCAAACCGGGCCAAGGGGAGCATGGGCCGAGTCTTGGGCTGATCGGAAATAGGCCGAGATCACTTATTTAGTGAGCCGGGGTTAACTCTTTAATCGGGTTGGATTTATTTAAATAAATTTCAGCCGGATTTTTAATTAATTAACTAGTCCAAGAGATTTTAGTGAATATAGACTTTTAAATAAAACCGTGTGTTTCACTATAGATATGGCTGACAATACAAATATTTTGGTATGTGTTCACTGAGTACTCTTGTACTCAGTCATGTACATATTTTTCATGTGCAGGTCGAGCGAGGTGAAGCGGAGTGACCAACAGTGTTTTGTCAAATTCAAGTTATAGTAGTATTGAAATTCTCTTGGTAATACATGTCTCCATACATGTATTTCTTTATTTCACTTCCACTGCGTACACTCTAACTCATTACACTCTATTCGATATGGTTGTACTCCAAGCCAGAATCTTGACAATACTTTTGTACCTTGATCAGTTAATGGTATCAGTCTTTCTAGTATGTGAAGTTCGATTATGTGAGTTGAACGAGTCAAATTACCATAACATATTCATTCTCTTGCTCCTTATTCGTAATTCCATCAATAGTCGCGAATTACCGAGCTTAGATATCTATTAGCAAAGTGCGGTCGTGACAGAGACAATCGATTTAGAGTGGTTCGGAAAATACCTCTGCGTCCATGTCAAATACTATTGTATATGAAAATCTCTTACTTCGGATTTACCACTCTCTTGTTTATACTGGCTGAGTATCAGCCTTAATCTCTGTACATAAATTAAGCACGAGTTCTTGGTTATGACCCTTGCAACCTTCTTACTAACTAACGAACTTGTTAATACAAAAATAACGAAATCCTTCAGTTGCAGAGCTTGAAACTTCTCAGCAATGACGGAGACAACAAAGACAACAAAACTTCTTCTACTTGACAGCTAAATCTTGAGCTTGTAGAAAGAGAGCTTTTGTGGAGTTCTTAAGCAGCAGTAAACGCTTCAAGAACTCGGAGTGATTCCAGAATCAGAAATTTTGAGTATCAACATTTGGGAAATATCTTCGAGTTTCGAGTGTTGAAGTATGTTTGGAAGTTTTGAGATTTCTGCAGAGTATTGGCTTGAATGAATGAATTTCCCATGCTTGATTCAGGAATGGCTAGAAGTATCTATAGGCATAGATTTTGAAACTAGCCATTGAAATGTCAGACATTGCAAAACTAGCGTTACAGTTGACTCACTTCTAGCCGTTGGGCAATCGTCCTGGCTAGCAGCACATGTGACAGCGAACAGGTCGTTGTGATCTATTGAGGCAGATAAGCTTGACCTCAAAGAGCAGAACAACAGCGATCTTGAAATCTTCAAGGCAGAGCAGCTGAGTTCCACTGGTCTATTGACTAAGGAACTGAATATTAGATCTATCTCCTATGGGCCTGATCGATAACTCGATCTTAACCTTTACAAGTTGATCAATTTGTTCTAACTAAGTAAGTTCACTGACCTGTGCTATACAAGGTCATGTCGTTTCTATCACTTAACTCTAGAAAAGAGTAAAATAGGTTTAAGTGTGATTTTGAAAAATATCATCAAAAGCAAACTATGGGTACCAATCTTTTGTTATTAATATTGACGTGACAATATCATTTCAATATTTTTTATTTTTAGTGTTTAATTTTTTTTGATAGAATTTATTTTTAAAATATATTATTTTTAGAATCAATATATTATACGTTCCGTTGCGCATTCGGAGCACCACGTTAATTCACATGCCTACGTGACATCACCTATGGCCTCCATTTTTATTTATCTAAAATCTACATATTTATACGTATTAATTATTATTTATACATATTAATATTAATTAATTATTATTACTATAATTTTTCAAATTTAAAAATTTAATTATGAGGATTGGAGGATTCGAACTCATTATCTCCCACATAACAGGCTATGTCTAATACCACTACACCACAGATAATTTGTTTATTTTAATCCTAATATAATATGGAAATATAATACAATATGGAAATAAAAGATATGTACACATTTTCATTAATATATGGAGATATATTATAATATATGATATGTGATAGAATTATTGATTAATAGGCAAAATTATGATAATTTAGAAAAATAAATATTTATTCGAAACAAATTTGAAGTGTTAATTCATAATTTACGTTAATTTATTCGAAACATTTGTCGCAATATAAGATATATCTCAAGTTTTTGGATTTAATTTAATTATTCTATATATTATTTAATAATTATACGTTATTAAATAATTGGATTATTATTAATATTCAAGTTTGTGGATTATTATTCTAGATATCTCAAGTTTGTGAATTTAATAATTGAACGTTATTAAGTGTATATTTTTAAAAATATACATTCAAGATATGTATACATAGGCTATTTTCAATTCATGTTGATCGGTCTAAACTGTTTTTAGATTAACATATTTTGACTCTACCACTATTTCGACGGGTTATGGTAGAATATTTTGAGGTGACACGTTAGCCAAGAAGTTTTTGAATTTTTTAGCTCTGACACTTTTCGATTTTGAGGTGGCCCGTTGCATAATAAGTTTTTGAAATTTTTTTTGCCCTAACACTATTTCGATTTTGAGGTGGTCTGCTGGCCAATTTTTTTTCAAATACTCTTAGTATGTATCGATACCCATAATATTTTTAATTATTAGACACAAATTTGATTTTGAGGTGGTCCGTTGGCCAATATTTTTTTTGAAATTCTTATGTATGTAACGATAGCTATAATTGTCAAATGTTTGTAACAAAAAATATAGTTTTAAGCTAAAACACTTGACAATATTTTATACACAAAAACGATTTTGAGGTGGCCTATTAGCCAATAAATTTTTGGAATTCTTTTACTTAGTATGTATCGATAGCTATAATTGTCAAATTTTTGTAACAAAAGTGTATATTTTCAATTTAAGACACTTCATAATAAACTAGACATAAATGAGAATCATTTAAAAAAAATCCCTTCATATTATTTTCGATTTTAATAAGTTAAGCAGAGTAATGCGTCGACATGGGCTGCATGGCCATGAGTGATGATGAAGCGAAAGAGGGTAACACTTCTTCTACTTACCAACACTCCACACGAACACTGTGAGAAAGAAGATTCCTCGCGCATTGGAAGTGAGCTTCTCGAGGACCATCTAAAGTTACTCGAGAACCACGAAACTCGATAGTGCTGGCCCGGCAAGTTGACGGGTTGACTCGATAACCCTAAATTTTTTCATTACTTAGTTGTTGAAGTTCATTACTTTGCTTCAAATATTGAAGTTTAGAAAAATATTATAATTTTATATGCTAAGTTTATATGTAATTTTATATGCTAAGTTATACACATATTAAATCTTACAATTATTACGCTCATGAAATGATTTTTTTATTATTATTATTATTATTTTTTCACATTTTCACATGTCAAGTAGTTACTTATTACATATTATGTAAGTTGGAGTCAAATAATATAAGGGAAAGTTCATTAGATAATATAACATGACTTATTTTATTTTTTACAAAATTACCATTTACAAAAAAAAAATTATACACTTTTTCTATTTTCGTCATTTTTTTGCTCCGACGGGATAGCCCAAGCCCTGAAGATTTAGTATTAGGGTTGAAAATTTATAGTCCGAAAAAAATGCAACTCGATTCGACCTGGACTGCATAACTCGAAACCCGATAGGACTGACCCGAAACTTAGCGGGTTGGCCCAATTGACATCCCTAAATATATTAGATACAAAATCAATATTGTTTCAACGATTTTAGGTCATCCTGCGACGAAATCTACGTTGTAAGAGAAGGAGAGACGTTGAATACGATAAGCGAGAAATGTGGGGACCCGTATATTGTGAAGGAGAACCCGCATATCCATGACCCGGATGATGTCTTTCCGGGTCTGGTTATCAAGATTAATATAATATGGAAATATAAGATATGTACAAGTTTTCATTAATATATGGAGATATATTATAATATATGGTATATATTGATTAGGCTAAACTATTTTTTAGTAAAAAATAAAAAATATTTCGGCTCTAATGTTATTTCTGTATTGAGGTGGCCAGTTGGCCAAGAAGTTTTTGAATTTTTTAGCTCTGACACTATTAGATGTTGAGGTGGCCTGTTGAATAATAAGTTTTTGAATTTTTTTTTGTCCTAATACTATTTTGATTTTGAGGTGGCATAGTAGCCAAAAAGTTTTTCAAATACTCTTAGTATGTATCGATACCCATTATATTTTTAATTATTAGACAAAACTTTGATTTTGAGGTGGCCCATTGGCCAATATTTTTTGAAATTCTTTTAGTATGTAACGATAGCTATAATTGTCAAATTTTGTAACAAAAAGTATAGTTTTCAATTAAAACACTTGACAATATATTATACATAAATTCAATTTTGAGGTAGCCCGTTAGCCAATAAATTTTTGGAATTCTTTTACTGCAGTATATATCGATAGCTATAACTACCAAATTTTTGTTACAAAAGTGTATATTTTCAATTTAAGACACTTCACAATAAATTAGACATATAATGAGAATCATTTCAAAAAAATTCCTTCATACTATTTTCGATTTTAATAGGTCTTAGAGTAAGGCGTCGACATGGGCTACATGGCCATGAGTGATGATGAAGCGGAAGAGGTAACACTTACTCAACTCCCTCTTCTACTTACCAACACTCCACACGAACATTGTGAGGAAGAAGATTACTCGCACATTGGAAGTGAGCTTCTTGAGGACCACTAAAGTTATTCGAAAACCACGAATCAATGCAAAAAGTTTTGATTCAGTACCGCAAGGAGAACAATCGGCTTGCAATAACTCTTGAACAAAAAGAGTTGGAGTTGTTTGCAATGACCGAGAAGTTGACTTTCACGGGAAATTTCAAAATTTATTGGCTGATGGGTCACCTCAAAATGGATTTTGTATCCTCAAAATTGAAATAGTGTTAGGGTCAATTCAAAGTTATAGTATTTATTTATTTTATACCTCACATATATTCAAAAAATCAGTCCAATTTGATGGGACAGAGGAAGTATTAGTTATGTGTTCTAAATAGTTTTTTTTTATAATATTTTTTAGTCAATTATGTGCACATCATATACATATTTCTTGCAATTTGATGCTGGAATCAAACTCCAAAGTAAGCCTCATTATTTTGGAGAGGGAAGTGAAAGTAGTGGTACGAGAAGATAATATAATGTAAAAATAAATATACATAAGATGGAGATTAAAATCGATTTTGAGGTGGCCCGCCAGCCGATAAATATTTAAAATTCTTTTAGTATGTATTGATAGTTACAATTGTCAAAATTTTATAACAAAAGTGTATATTTTCAATTTAAGGTACTTCACAATTAATTACACATAAATTTGAATCGTTTCAAAATTTCCCGTTGATCGGGCAGATGCTATTTTCTAATAAAAATTAATCTGACTTTGTAATACATTTTCTGTAACACCCTAAAATTTACTACTATAATTTAAATAAACCAACTTTATTATAAAACCAAACATGAAGCGGAAACTTGAATATCTACACTAAAATGAATCTTAAGAAAATAATTTTTAATAACCCCAGCAACCTCGTTGATAAAGAAAATAGAATACTAATGATGAACTTACAACTAAATGCAAAGATTTATATACGTAAAAGTGAAACAACTGAAAACAGTAAAATTCAATTAATTAGATAAGGAAAGCTTTTGTTGAAAATATAAGTTTAAAGAAAACATTCAGCCAACAATATTCAATTAAGAAAAACAATCTTATTTATATATATATATTTTTTTTACAGAACTTAAAGGGCATACATGCGGCAATAACGTAAACCAATTAAACAAATAAATTAATATAACTCACGAAATTAATTATAAAAAAAAAAACGTAATAGGACTTGAAAAACAAAGCAATCACTCATCCAAAATTTTATAAATGAATATATTAAAGAACCTTAGTCTCATTGTTTTTCATAGAAGAATAGTTATTACGAATGGGAAATTTTACTAAGAAACTACGAAAACTCCACTTAAACAATTTAAATAACTACTAATAAGAAATCCTACAAATCTGAATTTATGTAATACTAAATAATATGTTATCGCGTCTTGGACTTTTGCACTAGTCATTCTCGGCCTCCACGACTGCTTCAACCTTGAATCCTAACAAAACAACTGAAAGTAATAGGGGTGAGCATATCGAAATACACTCAGTGAGAAACAATGCAATTATCCATAATTGAAATTCCTGCTAATAATTCATAAAATCACATAAACTTGGCATAACTGAAGACTTTATAACCGTGAGGGCAGAGACGTGGCCCCGACTTTATAACCATGAGGGCAGAGACTAAACGTGAGAGCTTGCATAACATGAATTTATATAACAATGGCATAATATATGTGAAATATATAAACTAAAAGCATAGAAAAACAACATGGATAATAAAGAATCAACAAGGCATAAATTCCCCACCTTAATCTTGAATTGAGAAACTTATGAAGCATCCACTCGTAAACCTCGGAAAAATAAATCTCTCCGTAAAGCTATATGCGTGCCATTTTCAGTATTGAAAGTACTACCATATATATATATATATATATATATATATATATATTTAAAACCTAGAACTTAATTGATAAGCATAAATAGAGAAGTGTCCTACTTCTACTAGGTTTAGGAAATTTTTATTTAATACAATTATCACACGCCTACAGTACAAGAAAAGAAGATAAGCACCCTAATCAATTTTGATTTTTAAAAAGAAATTCCCATCCAAATAGCCAAAAGAATTATCTACACTACTATTTTTATATATATACATAAAAATAATCAAGAAGCTCCTTTAAGATAAAGAAAATTAAATCACAAGCTCGTTCACTAATAAAAATTAAATAATTTATTATCTAATTTAAAATGAAAGGATAAATAATTGGGTTGTTACAATCTACCCCACTTAAAATAATTTCTTCCTTGAAATTCCTAATAATTATAAAAAAAAAACAAACATTCCCATGTGATCTTATTGACCTTACGTGAAAACTTAAATCTATAATAGATATATCTTATTATGAAGTATAGTACCATTACTTAGCATTTTCCTCATTATTTAGTTGTCCCATATAGAACAATCGTGCATTTCCTTTACGTTTGGGCTCCTTCTTTTCCTTCTTTGGGCATCTAATCGCATTGTGTCCCGGTTCATGACAATAGTAACAAACTCCGGAGCGGTACATGCATTTTCCAAGATGATACTTGTGACACTCGGAACATTGAGGATAGGTTCGTTGCGGCACTCCTTGTTTCTCGTTCCTCTCCTTTTTGTTTTGACCATTGCCGTCACCATTGTTTTGGTCCTCTCTTTTCCGCTTGTCACTCCTATCTACATTCTTGAAAGGTAACTTATCGATTTCTAAACCAACTTCCACCTCATGAGCTCTCCTCACAGCTACACCAAAATCTTCAATTCCTTGAGCAGCTAAAATTCCTCGAATTTCGGGTCGAAGTCCCCTAAGAAACCTATCCGCCTTTTGATCGTTAGTGTCGATTAAGCGCGTAGCGTAACGAGAAAGTTGATTAAATTGCCTTTCATACTCCATAACGGAGTGTGTTCCTTGCTTGAGATCAAGAAATTCAGCCTCCTTTTTTTTATTATGGTAAGAACGTGGAAAGTAGTTGTCCATCACAATCCTCTTGTACTCTTCCCATGTCAACGCTTGTCATGCTTGTTCGGTCATAGAACGTCGATAAGAATCCCACCAATGACTAGCGTCCTCACAAAGCTGGAACACTGCGCAAGAGATCTTTTGAGCATCAGTGCACTCTATGTGCTCGAATATTCGCTCTAACTCACGTATCCATTCCTCCATAACTAAAGGTCCACTCTTTCCATCAAACTTAGGCGGAGTGTATCGACGGAATTGCTCCACAACCAAACCAGTGTTGTTTTGTGGATTCGCATGTTGATTATTAACACCTTGAGCAAATCCTTGTAATGCAGCGATGAAGTCTTGGACGAGGTTGTTATTGGCGTTGGGTTCTCTACGAGGCGGCATCTTTTCAAATTGTTACCTTGATCGTAATGTTTAAAGGTAAAAATATTAAACTTAACATGAAAATCGGCCATCTACGTAAATAAGATTGAGTAAATATTTATTCCAATATACTAGCTATACATGCAAAACTTTCATATCCTCGTTTAATTACCTATTATAACTGCTAACTAGTAATGTTTTCCATTAATACTACCAAATCAATGGTGAACTGCCATGACACCTATATACTTGAGAACCAATACTTATATATATATGTATATGTCTACATACATGCTATTATCTCAAGTTGATTTAAAAAGAAAGTTATAAAAATGCATTTCTTTAAATTCTAGAACCATAATAATAATTTTTACAAAGCATTCTAAAACATGCATCGTCTAAATAACCTAGTTCAAGTAATCACATCACATAAATAACATACCTTAGAGTCGAGGCAGTGCGGTGGCTTGAATGACTAGGCTCTTAAACTCGTCTAACATTTAATTAATTAGAACGAGTTTACAGGAAAGTAGACCCGCTCTGATACCACTATGTAACACCCTAAA
Organism: Mentha longifolia; assembly: GCA_001642375.2. Classification (NCBI taxonomy): domain Eukaryota; kingdom Viridiplantae; phylum Streptophyta; class Magnoliopsida; order Lamiales; family Lamiaceae; genus Mentha; species Mentha longifolia. The sequence goes on along the minus strand of CM038112.1, from coordinate 39,469,838 downwards.
ATTTACTACTATAATTTAAATAAATCAACTTTATTATAAAACCAAACATGAAGCGGAAACTTGAATATCTACACTAAAATGAATCTTAAGAAAATAATTTTTAATAACCCCAGCAACCTCGATGATAAAGAAAATAGAATACTAATGATGAACTTACAACTAAATGCAAAGATTTATATACGTAAATGTGAAACAACTGAAAACAGGAAAATTCAATTAATTAGATAAGGAAAGCTTTTGTTGAAAACATGAGTTTAAAGAAAACATTCAGCCAACAATATTCAATTAAGAAAAACAATCTTATTTATATATATATATATATATTATAGAACTTAAACGGTATACATGCGGCAATAACGTAAACCAATTAAACAAATAAATTAATATAACTCACGAAATTAATAAATAAAAAAAACGTAATAGAACTTGAAAAACAAAGCAATCACTCGTCCAAAATTTTATAAATGAATATATTAAAGAACCTTAGTCTCATTATTTTTCATAGAAGAATAGTTATTACGAATGGGAAATTTTACTAAGAAACTACGAAAACTCCACTTAAACAATTTAAATAACTACTAATAAGAAATCCTACAAATCTGAATTTATGTAATACTCCCTCCATTTCGTTTAAACTGGCTCATTTCTTTTTTGCCTTTTTTGGCACGTTTTTCCACGCTTCTCAATTATCAGTTTTAAAATGGATTTTTGAAGAATTCTTTCTTTTACGGGATACTAAAAATGTCGTAGTATCCCGTAAAAGAAAGAATTCTTCAAAAATCCATTTTAAAACCCATCATTTTGAATCGTGGAAAAGCGTGCTAAAAAAGGCAAAAAAGAAGTGAGCCACTTTAAGCGAAATGGAGGTAGTACTAAATAATATGTTATCACGTCTTGGACTTTTGCACTAGTCATTCTCGGCCTCCACGACTGCTTCAACCTTGAATCCTAACAAAACAACTGAAAGTAATAGGGGTGAGCATATCGAAATACACTCAGTGAGAAACAATGCAATTATCCATAATTGAAATTCCTGCTAATAATTCATAAAATCACATAAACTTGGCATAACTGAAGACTTTATAACCGTGAGGGCAGAGACGTGGCCCGACTTTATAACCATGAGGGCAGAGACGTGGCTCCGACTTGATAACCGTGAGAGCTTGCATAACATGAATTCATATAACAATGGCATAATATATGTGAAATATATAAACTAAAAGCATAGAAAAACAACATGGATAATAAAGAATCAACAAGGCATAAATTCCCCAACTTAATCTTGAATTGAGAAACTTATGAAGCATCACTCGTAAACCTCGGAAAAATAAATCTCTCCGTAAAGCTATATGCGTGCCGTTTTCAGTATTGAAAATACTACCACATATATATATATATATATATTTAAAACCTAGAACTTAATTGATAAGCATAAATAGAGACGTGTCCTACTTCTTCTAGGTTTAGGATATTTTTATTTAATACAATTATCACACGCCTACAATACAATAAAAGAAGATAAGCACCTCTAATCAATTTTGATTTTTAAAAAGAAATTCCCATCCAAATAGCCAAAAGAATTATCTACACTAATATTTTTATATATATACATAAAAATAATCAAGAAGCTCCTTTAAGATAAAGAAAATTAAATCACAAGCTCGTTCACTAATAAAAACTAAATAATTTATTATCTAATTTAAAAATAAAAGGATAAATAATTGAGTTGTTACATTTTCTTTTAACAAATTATTATAATACTACAATTTTAATAAATATAAAATAAAATGATATCCGTCGAATTTTGACGGGATACAAACTAATTTATTTAAATATATATCGTCATATCAGTTGAGAATACATTAGTATTTTTCGGGTGAATAGAGGAACATTTAACAAATCGGAGTAGATGTACTCATATTTGACTAATTTGTTCCTACTTTTCTTTTTCATTTCATTGATTCTATTACTATTTTTTTTTTTTTTTTTGAGATGGATTATTAGTTTAAAGAAAAAGAAAAACAAAAAAGAAGAAAGAAAAAGAAATAGAAGCAGAGCATGGATACGGTGGTGGTGGTGGGTTCTCCATAGGAAAACAGTTGTAAGCGGCGGACTACTCGAAGTCGAAGCTCTAACTACATACCAACTTCTTCCTCGCCGTCTCCGCCCCCCCGCCCCCCCATTTTATTATCACTCCCCCCCTCTCTCGCATTTTCACAAACACCTAACGCCTCTCCTCATTCCGCCATGGCTGCTTCCCTCGGAACCGCCTCCATCTCTTTCTCCTCCTCCCTCTCCTCCACTGCTCCGCTCCTCCGCCCCTCCGCATTCTCCCTCGCACCCCGATCCCCCCGAGTCGCGGTCGTCCGGGCCAAGATTCGCGAGATTTTCATGCCCGCTCTCAGCTCCACCATGACCGAGGGCAAGATCGTGAGCTGGATTAAATCGGAAGGGGACGTCTTGTCCAAAGGCGAATCCGTCGTCGTTGTGGAATCCGACAAGGCCGACATGGACGTCGAGACGTTCTACGACGGGATATTAGCCGCCATCGTTGTTAACGAGGGCGAGACGGCTCCTGTTGGCTCGGCGATTGGGATTTTAGCGGAGACCGAGGGCGAGATTGATGAAGCCAAGGCGAAAGCGGCGGCTAAGTCTTCGTCGTCGTCGGCCGCCCCCGCCGCGTCGGAGCTTAAAGTGGAGGAGTTCGCCCCCGCCGCTGCCAAAGTGGAAGCTCCAGCTCCTGCAGCAGCTGCTGCTGCACCAGCTACTCCGGGGAAGGTGGTGGCGACGCCGTATGCTAAGAAACTGGCGAAGCAGCACAAGGTGGATATCAACAAATTGACCGGAACGGGTCCGTTCGGGAGGATAACACCGGAGGATGTGGAGAAGGCGGCCGGGATCACACCGGCGCCGAAGGCTAGTGTGGCTGCCGCCGCCGCTTCTGCTCCGGCTGCGGCTCCACCGAAGGCTGCATCCAGTTTCCCTGAGATTCCTGGATCGAGTGCGGTGGCGTTCACTACAATGCAGGCCGCTGTATCGAAGAATATGGTGGAGAGTCTTAGCGTGCCGACTTTCAGAGTTGGTTACCCCATCGTTACAGATGCGCTAGATGCCCTTTATCTGAAGGTACATTTCTTGATAGTTTACTAATTTTTGTTGATTGGTTGTTATTTTGTTGTAGATGAATGAAGTTTAATTGAGCTTTTTTGCTTACCATGGACAGAGAATTTTATACCTATATAGAATGATGTTCTTCAGGGATTCATCATTTAGAATAACTACTAAATCTTGGAGATTTCTGTAGAACTTAGTCCTCAACGTTGAATTTAAGAATCCATCCACTAGTGTGAATAAATTTTCCCATTTCGAATTTTTCGGTCTAATTTAGATTTGTAGAGAATAAACTCACATAGATTATAGCGATCGTACTTCATGGTGGAGGGATGACCTTTGACTCCATATGAATATACATAATTCAGCACTTTAGATTGGAGTACAATGTACAATGAACAGGCTCGTTTTCAGAAAGTTAAATCCAAGAACTATTTTATGAATGATAGGTGAAGCCGAAGGGTGTGACCATGACTGCACTGTTGGCAAAAGCTGCAGCTATGGCGTTGGTTCAGCATCCTGTGGTGAATGCTTCCTGTAAAGATGGGAAAAGTTTCACTTACAACAGCAGTATAAATATAGCTGTGGCTGTGGCTATCAATGGTGGATTGATCACCCCTGTACTGCAGGATGCGGATAAGGTACAACTCCTATATGTGGAGATCATATTTTATTCTTCTTGTAATTTCTGGTATCGAGAATGTTTTGAAGTATTAGATGACCATGGTTTGTTTGGTGTTGATTATAGTTGGATCTATACCTGTTGTCTCAAAAATGGAAGGAGCTAGTCGAGAAGGCTCGAACTAAGCAACTTCAGCCACAGGAGTATAACTCAGGTGTGTTTTGTATTCTTGCAGCATATGGTTTCAGTTTTTTGAGCCCCCCAAAAATTAAAAGACAACTAAGTTCTTTTGTTTTCCTTGCGTGTAGGAACCTTCACATTATCGAATTTGGGCATGTTTGGAGTTGATAGATTCGATGCTATCCTTCCTCCAGGCCAGGTGAGCATAAAGATCAACATTTTGTGACAAAATATTCTCCCCATATCTGGGAATTTGAAGGCTTTTACCAGATTTATTGTTGAATATTCTCCCCTACTTATTCCTTATACATATCTGGGGGGGGGGGGGGGGGGGTTGTTTGATTGAAGTGGAGCATATGAACTCAATGTGTATCCACTGTACCTTTACATTTGATCAAATGATCACGCTCGGTTTGTTTCAAACGAGATAAATATATTATTCTTTGCTGCATATTTCCAGGGAGCTATTATGGCTGTTGGAGCCTCAAAGCCTAATGTTATTGCCGGAAAAGATGGATTTTTTACTGTCAAAAACAAGATGCTGGTGAGTTAATCGTCTACCTAACTTCATGCTGATTCTAAATAGAATATTTATGCTATATAGAATCACCCTCCATTATAAATAGCAAATAGAATCATCCTCCATTATAAATAGCAAGAGTTCGATAAGAACACAAGTAATGCTGGAAGTTGAGATTTTTTTATAAAAAATGTTTTCCAGGTGAACGTGACAGCTGATCATCGCATAGTCTATGGTGCTGACTTGGCTGGATTCCTTCAAACCTTCTCGAAGATAATTGAGAACCCAGAGAGTCTGACGATGTGAACGGAAATTTAAGGTTTCTGGGAACTATATCTTTCTTGTACTCCATTTGATTCTTCTGATTTGAGAACATAGGCAAATTTTGAATTTTAAAATTTCTGATGCACTTGCTTTGTGTTTTGAAGAGGAGGATAATAATTAATAATTAGTTTGAATATTTAGTTTGTAAACAATATTACGTTTGAAGTATTGATTTACGCAGTGCCTGAAAATCTGCTTCATCTCATCATTATTTAACTCCTGCATTCAGCTAGTATATGCACAGCAATACCATCTAATTAGCATTAGATATACAGAGTCTAAAGTTAATCGTTACAGGAAACAAAGCTACATTGCTAATTTATCGTAATCATCGTCGTTAGCAATCTCTACTTTGTAGTATTTCCCTATACTAGAGGCTAAAGCTTTAAGAACAAATAACAATAGGTTAAAACTCGACTGAATGAGAATCTTCACTGGAGAAAGATCACCAATCCAAGCTGATACGTCTCGAAATGTACAGTTTATCAATGTACTCGATGACTGGAAGCGATGCGTTTATGTATCTGATCATCTGCTTCTCAGCTGAGTTATCTGTCACACATCCAACATTACACACATTAACAAACTAAAAGAAAATTGAAGATAGGCCATAAATTGCAAATATGATTGAAAAGATTCGCATTATCAAGAACCAGATATACATCTAAGTGTTATCGCAATTCACCTCCACTCAGTCAAGAATTAACCGTCGAAAGGAGAAGAAGCTTACCAGTTTCATTTAGCTTGAGAAGCAGCTGATCCCTTGTGGGCAGAGCATACATTCCAGCATAAGCAGCAGTTCTCACTGCCCATGTGTGATAAGGTGCACATGTTTTTGCATAAGCTGATGAGGCAGCATCTTTCAAGCAGCCATCACTGTAAGCAAAGCATTGGAAAGTGTTAGTTTCTCTCTCAAACAGTCACTCGAAGCTTCTGAGATGTTTATCAATCGTTAACAATCCGAAAATCACTTTCAGTCATACTCAAAGTGAAGAGCAGGTTGATGACCAGAAGTCAGGTCAATGCTTACTATAGCATCAACATTTTGAAAAAGTGAAAACAGAGAAATTGGATGACACTTCTGTGAAATCCCAGTGATATCGGTATAATAGCTTAGAATAAGTACACATTTTATCGAGCATATGCTCAAAAACTTCGCAACAGCCATCTTGCTAAAGGCTAAAAAGCAGCAGCCTTGTTTCAGTAAGACATAAGTTGATATACAAACTCCGAAAATACTTGCACATCCATCCACACATTCTCAGGTTAAAGATTGCATGACATAGAGCAAAAACAGACACTATGCATCCAATGTTCAATAACTAGTACTATAAAATTGAAAACTTGGTACCATATGAAAAAGAAGTATGAATCTTGGTTTATATTTCAAAAGCACATTGAATCCAGCATTTCAAAAAAAACTTGGAGCAACCAAATCTTTGAACAAGCAAGTATATGAAAAGAAACCAACTTACTTTGATGACAAAAAGTTTTGGAACAGAGCTCTAATGAGATCTAGACCCTGCCTGACTCTACGCAAATTACGTGAAAGACTCCCAGCTGTTCTGACCGAGTTGTACCGTGTATCATAATCAAGTACACTATTTACCGTTCTATATCTTTGCGATGCTTCTGTAAGATCACTCACCTGAAAACAATTAGGCAAAGCATTAAATCTATATGCAAGAAGATAATATGTGTCACAGGTGAACTCCTATATTACATGACAATAAAACCTTTTCAACCAAAAACCTTCCAAGCTGAGTCTTGATTCCATAGAATTTTCCATACTATTTCTTTTGACGATAACATCATCTTGTTGCTAAATCTTCATGCAGGATTATTTAACACAAACATAAGTAGATGTCTTATCTATGGCTTGCTATATAACTATAATTCTGTGAGCAATTAAACTAGTATTAAGAAGAAAGAAAAAAAATACAGAACTGGCAAAAAAAAACAAAAAAGGAAATTATAAAAACCCTTTCAGTTTGTCCAAGATGGTGATGTAACAAAGGAACTTCGAGCCCATCCATGTATTTTTTTTTTGTTAATCATAAAATGAAATTCTCAAATTCCTGCTTTAACATTCTGAAACACACATACAAATGCAATCAAAGGCACGCATGCACACATTCATAAACATGATTTCACGCAGAAGGCAACATACACATCCAAAAGCATACCAGAAACCTTTCAGTTTCAACCTCATATGCAAAGAGCCCTAACAAATTGGGGAAAATTCAGCGTGAAATCCAACTGACCTTAGAAACGTACTCCATCTCTGCAAATTTGAATGCGATTCCCAAACAACCGAAGAGCACCGATACCAGAGAGCACGCATCGCAGAACCTCTTCAAATCGAGATCGTGATCGCTCCCCTCGGCCTTCAGCAGCGCCGAAAGTTCCTCGAATGCATCCGCCACCGCCGCCAGCGGCGTAAACTTGGCATTCCGGTAAGAATCATCCGCGGCCATCAAAATTTCCGAACTCGCAACCGATCTCTCGTTCCTTCAACATCAACAACATGTTTTCATACTCTCATTGACCGTGTGAATCCACGAACGCCTCTCGCGACTCAAAATCGCCAAAAAAAAGAAAAACTCGAAAATTATATCAACAAAAACTGAACAAAAAAAAAAAGGCTTACTTCGATCGCGCAGTCCTTGAGAAGATGGATTGGAATTTGAGGGCCATGGCTTCGATTCCTCCGCGAATGTTGCGTTAAACCGTCGAATAATTTTGGATTCTGAAGCCGAGTACAGAAAGTGTGTTTGTTGTGTGTGTGTGCAATGGAGGATCCAGAGCGGTGCTTGTGTAATTGACGCCTAATGGAATTGGGCGCGCGTTGCCCAATTGTATGGGAATTTTCCAAATTGGCGCCATCCACCATTAAAAGTAGTTTATATGCAACGATTTGATTTGACCTGACCCATCTTCATTTTTTTTCTGTTTGTCTTTATTCCATTTTTATCCTTTACTTTAAATGTTCTCGACACCAAATATTCTAGATTTTTATCTTAAAAAATCTACAAAATTAAAATATACATAAATTTGCCTCATATTAAATACAGATGTCATAATATTTTATTGAGCCACATTATTGATATGTTTAATTAAAGATCTCATACTTAATCATAACCCCTTTTTTTTTTATATACTCCTTATGTTCCTCATTTTTTCACACAAACTTACATTACATATTTCGTATGCAAAAAATAAATATTAAGATAAAATTTCGGTCTCATTTGATGATATAAAGTATAATATATTACAAAATATTGTGTTTATTAATAATAAAAATCAATTCATAATTGTTTTAAGGGAATGACTCACGATAGTGTATTTTGTATACTATAGATAGCATAGTCTTCATGCAAATTCCTATATCTATATTGACTTTTATAAAACAACTCATGAATACTAAAGTCATGAAAAACTTATCTAAATAAATCAACTAGATGCGAAAATTCACTCGGAATCATCGAATATTCTCATTTAAAAAAAAACTCAGAAAAATATTCTTTAAATAGTATCGCCGACCAACTTGGATAAAATATTTTAAGAATTATGTGTGGAATAAAATTTGTTTTTCGTCAAAAATAAATACTTTTGGTTGTCGGTACACGGCAACACCAAAAATATTTCAAGATTTGACCGAAATGGGAAAAGAAATAAAAAAAGTTCGGTCGTACTATAATTAATTCACAAACAAGACGGTGGAAATGTGTAAGTAGTTAATTTGATTGCTACAATAAATTGGAGTTGTCCCTCTCATACGTAGGAAGTATACACGAAGTTTCTACACGTCACGGTTTTGATTTACCTCGCTTTTCTTCAAGTTATTATAAATTTTGTTTTTAATGGGCTAAATGCACCAAAATATATCAATTTCAAAATAATAAACTAACTTTGATATTATTTCAATTTTGATACAAATTTGATTTTTGTCTAAATAATTTTTGATTGGCGTATATGTGACTGTTTAAATTTCACATGACAGACAATCCACGTGTGTAAAGTAGACACCGTTTAAAAATATAACCATATTTGTATCCGATCGATCTTATTTTCGTAGGTAATTAATGAACGTCAATAAGGAATAAATGAACATGAAAGTAAAAGGAACACAAAGGAATTACGTGGTTCGATCTATCGGAATAGATCTACGTCCACGGGGCGGAAACAGTATGGATATTATTGCTAGTATGAGTATTGGTTACAAGATTGTTCTCCCCCCCTCATTCTATTCTAAACCCCTAGTTATAGATGCTCATATGGAGCTTGATTCTAATACAAAGTTTATTCCTATAAGGACTCTTTAGGCTTATCTCACTCTTCATCATAGATATCCGAGTCTTCTACACTCTATTGGAGTTTGAGTTGTAGTCGATCAAGAAGTCTTCCTTGCTTGGTGAAGAAGTCTCTTACTTGGGCCAAACTTATATAGGCCAAGCTTAATATCGGGGCCCATTTATATTGGGCCTAATAGTTGGGCCATATCCTATCACATCCCCCCCCCCAAAAAGGTGTAGAAATGAGGATGTGATTTAGGGGTATAGTTGAGTGAGGAGAGATATAAAAGAAATGTCTTGTCCTGTCGAAAAATAAATTCGACGAAGTCAAATGCATATCGTCCCGTCAAAAGACGAGGTAAATAAGAAATGCCTTGCCCCGTCGAAAAATAAATTCGACGAAGTCATATGCATACCGTCCCGTTGAAAGACGAGGTAAATAAGAAATGTCTTGCCCCGTCGAAAAATAAATTCGACGAAGTCATGCGTATCATCTCGCCGAAGCCGAACACGGGATGTGTCAGTTACTTTTAATAAATGCGTCGGTTGGATTCCCAATAAAGTAGGGCACGATTGGACGTGGGGGGGGGGGGGAGGCGAAAAGGCGGGATAGGGATAAAGCTTCTTTGATACGCCATTTCCTCACATTTTCCAAAACTTTCAAACTTCTTTCGAGTTTTCTGCGATTTTCGTCACCGCCGTCTCCGCCATTCCTGTCGCCGCCGTTCTTTCTCCGTCGGAATCTCTACTGTTGATGTAGCTTATTCCAGTTCCCATTTGCAAAAACAAGTAAGTTATTTTATTCATGGCTTCATCCTCTCGTGTCAGTCATTCTCACGGCGATGAAGGCCATGATGAGTCCGTTTCGCTGTTGGGTTCTCTGGCAGCGACATTTAGTTAGTCGCCTTTTGTAGATTTAGAGTGTTTTACTGTTGATTCCCCTGTTCCTAGTGTACGTAGGGTTGCTATTTCTGCCATAGATAAGGATTCCGGTAGAGTTATTGAATTTCCGTCGATTTTGGATGCATCTAAGGTCCGAAAAATCGCGGAAAAGTATTTATTTCCCAACTCCGCTCTTCTTATCGTTCCTCGTCCGGAGGATAGGGCTTGTGCGCCTCCGGTATGGTTTTTCACCGTCTACGAGGACTGCTTAAGTTGCGGTCTTTGTCTTCCCCTGCCTTCTATTTTTGTAGATTTGCAACGGAGGTTTGGCATCGCCCTAGGGCAAATTATGCCAAACTCCTTTAGGCAATTAGTTGGTCTCGGTGTCGAGGCCGCTCGCCTCGGTTCTCCTCTTACCCTAGGGATGATCCTTAGGTTTTTCCAATTCAAACCGAGTTCGGGGTGGTATTACCTAACCCCTAGTCTCGGCTTTAGAGTTAAGACGAAGTCGAAAATCTCGAACTGACAGAAGATATTTTTCTTCTGCCGATCTGAAGAGGTTCTTCAATTCGCCTGGAAGACAGATAAGTTAGGGAACCAAGGCACCGAAGAGAAATTTGGTGACCTTGAGAGGAGTTTGGGGGAGCTCGGCGTCGTCTCCGAAGAATATTGCGAGGCCGAGCTCGCCAGGGTGTGGCTGAGGCCTTACGATCCTACTTCGATGGTGGATCTGGTGAAGGGTGGGGCCCTACTCTGTGTTTTGCTTTGTCCTCTTTCGATTGCTGTGGTTGTTTTAATTCGTTCTTTACTTTGTTGCAGTGAACTTCAGCGCCATCAAGAAGAAGAGGCCGAGGTCGGCTTTGGAGCCGGAGAAGACGACGTCCGCAGCGTCGTCGGAGAGGACCGTGGAAATTTTGAACTCTCCACGGTTAGGCTTGGGATCTCCTCCGCCTCGTTCCGATGCGCATCCGAGCAAAGAGGCACGGGTTTTCACTAAATCCTCCGCAGAGGAGGATACCATTGTTACTGGCCAGCCCTCTGGCCAAGCATCGGCTCGTCTGCGGCCCTTTCCCGAGGTATTGCACTGTCCAGTGTGCGCGCTATGTTGACTTTTAATGCCTTGTTTTGATGCCATTTAATGTTATCGCAGGGGGCTGAGTACATGGTTGCCAAGCTGGCGAACTTCCTCAATAGTGGGGTCGTTCAATACCATAAGATGACTCGAGTCGCTCGGGAGCTTGAAGTGGCCAAAGATGATTTGGCCAACAAAGTGGCCGCAGCCGAGGTGAAGGCCCGAGAGGTAGAAAAGAGGGAGGCTGCCGCGCTGGCAACAGCGGAAGTGGCGAAGGCCGAGGTGGCCTCGCTGACGGATGAGGTTGCCTCGGTAAAGGCCGAAGTGGAGGCATCTAGGTGCCGAGAAGCCGAGGCGGCTGCTTCGCAGGGGCAGGTACTCCGTGCTTTTGCGGAGATGCTATTCAGGTCGGGGGTGTTTTCTGAGCTGGTGAACGAGCTGGCCACCATCCTGAACACCTCCATGGCGTCGGAGAAAATCGATGAGATAGCCGCGGATTACCCGGACTTGGAGAAATCCAAGTACAGGTATGAAGTGACTTCGGGCGAGGATCTGCTTTGCTACTACGCAAAGGCCTTGACGGAGGGGATGTCAGCCTTCCCTGTGCTGAAGAAACTCACCTCTTTGTCCACGGTGCTCACTACTGAGGCGATCCGAACTTGTCCGGTGGATAGGGACGATCTACTTGAGGCTGTGATTGCTAGTCTTGATGCCGAGGTGGATAAATCGGTGAATGACAAGCCGAAAAGCAGTGTGGCCGAGCAAGAAGGACCTCATCAGGAGGATGAGGCTACTGGAGGGGTCAGTTGATCCCCTTTTTCTTTATTATTATTATTTTATTTTTTTTTCTTTTTAGACGATATGTACTACGGCATCGCTAGGATGTCGCTTTTTCTTTAATAAAACTTTCACTTTATTTAAAAATTTTTGTCTCCCGAACTTTTTGATGTATCTCCTTGGGTGGAACGAATCCATCAATTAACTCGTGCCCTCGAGGTGAAAGAGGCCGAAGTCCTCCACTTGAAAGGCAAAGTAGGCCATGTGCAGAATGAGGCCGATGTTAAACTTGTTGTCGCGCAAGAAAAATTCGACGAGCTTCAAGCTCGGTTTCTTGAGCAGTAAGAAAAGCTGGAGATCTGTCAAGAGGATGCCGAGCGGTCCTCGAAGAACACACGGAGTATGAGGCGATTATCAGCCGAGCTGGCAGGATCACCATTTTTGAAGTGGAAGAGAGAGTAAAAGAGCTCCTGGCTCGATGCAAAAGCTACAAAAAGCAATATGGAGCTGGCTCTTGGAGCTTCGGGAGCAAGTGGACGAGCTGAAGCGAGTAGCCGGGGTATACAAGATAACCCTAGATCGCCGTCCAAAGTTGGCTAGACTTGTTTCTGAAGAGGCCAGACCATCGAGTTCGTCCAATCCCAGCTCCAGCTCGAGGATCGTTAATCGTCATCCTCGGGAATTCTTGGATCGAGAGCAGGAGCTGACGGTTGTACGAGGCCGAGGGGCTCAAATTGGTCGGGCCCGAGGTAAAGGAGTAATAGTAAGACTAAGTAGAGGTAGAGGTAGACTGAATATAGACGATATTTTAAATTTGAATACCGGTAGAGACTTTGCTAGAGATTGGCTTAATTTTAGGAATCGAAGAGGCACGCCTTACACCAGCACCACTTCCCTTGAAAAGTCCCTTAGAGAATGCGTCTCTTGTTGTACGAAGCTTTTCAAGGGAAGTGGTGCTGGTGTAAGGCGTGCCTCTTTGATTCCTAACTTCTCAAAGCAACTTTGAAGAGGATGCTCACCGAAGCTCCACTATCGATGAACACTCGTTGGACTAGCTTGTTGGCGACCACTGCTTCAATCACGATTGCATCCTGGTGAGGTACTATTGCTGGTACCGGATCCTTATCGGAAAAGGTGATGGCCTCGTCCTTTTTAAACCTCTTATGTGAGGGTTCGCCTGTTTGAGTACTTCGGGCCTCAGCTTTAAGAGAGGACTTTGTAGTACCTTGAGGGAGCCCTGTAATGGCTGTTATAATTCCGTCGAACTGAGGTTGGTCCTCGTCCTCATCGTCTTCATCGCGCTTCGCCTTCTTGTCAGCATGGGGGCCACAGTTGTCTCTCCCCTTATCCTGTTTTCGCTTTCCTTTGCCCTGAGGGCGAGCTTCGTACTGGTCAGGTCGTCGGCCGCGACTTTGGTACCTCTTAAGGGTGTCGTCGCGCACCAATTGCTATATGTCCGCCGCGAGATTTCTGTACTCTTCTGTGTCGTGCCCATGGTCTTCATGGAAGTGACAATACTTCTCCTTGGATCGGCATTTTCCGCCTCCCCCTGACATAGGGTGAGGTTTTTAGAACATATCGGCGTACAGTTCATAAATCTCTGCCCTCGGCTTCATCAATGGAGTAAACTGAGTTCGTTCCTGATTATGACGAGGTCCGAGTCTTGACTCTAGGGGTCCACGTTGTAGTCTTTCGAGGGCACTACGTCGACTTTGGCCTCGGTCATTCCGATCCTCCTTCTTTCTGTCAGACGGTTTGGCCTTGTCAGCTTCGCGCTTTCTCCTATCAGCTTCATCGGCTCTTGCGAACTGATCCGCTATGCTCCATAGTTGCTTCGTAGTACGAGGCACGTTCCTCACGATCTCCTTGTATAGGGCACCCGACTGGATAGCGTTTTGAAAGGCTGTAAATAAGGACCTCATCAGTCAAGCACTCGACTTTTAGACTTTCCTCGTTGAATCTAGTCATGAAGTCACTGATGGGTTCGCCTCGCTTTTGTTTTATAGTGAGGAGATGCGCCGAGGTGGTTTTTGCCTCGGCTTTCAGGAAAAACCTTCGCTCGAAGGCATCCATTAGCTCATCATACGATCCGATGCTGCGAGGTGGTAAGCTATCAAACCACATGCGTGCATTGTCGATCAACAACTCTGGGAACACCTTGCACATGTAGACATCGTCACCGAGTCCTTGGTTGACCATATTGTATTGGTATTGGGACAACAAGTTCCGTGGGTCGCACGATCCATTATATGGTTTGATCGGCGGCACCCTATATTTATCTGGGAGAGGAGTGTAGAGTATATGGTTGGTGAAAGGGGTAGAGATCCTCCCGTATACGCCGAACCTACCTCCTCGATAATCATCCTCATTGTTCCGAGGTAGGGCGCGATGGTCTCCTTGACGATTAACACCAAATCGCCTAGGAGGAATATCTGCGTTTCGTGCGCCAACGATCCTGACGCTAGGGGATTTCTGTCGTGGTTGCGATCTGGATGTAACTTCGCGCTCTCTGTCATCGCTGCGCGAAGGTTGGCCTTTTTCACGATTTTGAGCTTTTTGCTGTTTGGCGAACTAGAGAAAATCTCGCTTATTATGCGCGAGGTACTCCCTGACAGCATCGTCGAATTCGTCCGGTTGGAGACGGACGTCCTCCTCCTCCTGGCTGCTATTGTGACCTTCTCCTTCTGGATAGATTGGATTGCCATGCTTATCCAACGGCACGCGCTCAACGTGTCCGTCCGGAGTCTGGCCTCTCGGGTGTTCCTTCCCGGGTCGTCGGTGTGTTGCAGGGTTTGGATCTTGCGCCTGGCTTGCCTCGGCTTCGTGGATTTCTGCTCCTCGAATTGGTGGATTTGCTGCTGGACCACGTCCAGTTTGCTGAGTCTCCTTTTCCTTGTTGGCGGCGGCAACAATGGTTGATCGTGTTGGCCTTCCTGTCATGGCGGCAGATTACCCAGAAAACTTTTGATCGGAAATCACAAAACAAGAATTCCCACAGACGGCGCCAGTGATCGATCTTATTTTTGTAGGTAATTAATGAACGCCAATAAGGAATAAATGAACACGAAAGTAAAAGGAACACAAAGGAATTATGTGGTTCGATCTATCGGAATAGATCTACGTCCACGGGGCGGAAAGAGTATGGATATTATTGCTAGTATGAGTATTGGTTACAAGATTGTTCCCCCCCTCATTCTATTCTAAACCCCTATTTATAGATGCTTATATGGAGCTTGATTCTAATACAAAGTCTATTCCTATAAGGACTCTTTAGGCTTATCTCACTCTTCATCATAGATATCCGAGTCTTCTACACTCTATTGGAGTTTGAGTTGTAGTTCCTTGCTTGGTGAAGAAGTCTCTTACTTGGGCCAAACTTATATAGGTCAAGCTTAATATCGAGACCCATTTATATTGTGCCTAATAGTTGGGTCATATCCTATCAGTATTAAAATTGAAGAAAACTCAATTTTTATAACTCTCAATATATTCTTAAATTGCATAAACCAAAACTAGTGTGTATTTTTTTTTTATAAATAAAATTCTCTTTCCTACACGATTGATTTAAAAACCCGTGAAAAGATTTTTTTTTTCTTTTTAAATTTTTTCTTTAACGTCTGTTTCCTGTCTTACGAGACTATTTTTATTGACTAAAAAGCCCATAATATTTGAACTAATAAGGCCCATTCGAGCAACCTATTTTGGGATATGGGCTTATTATGACTTGAGATTTTGCACACATTCAATTCTCAGCCCCCTCTAATCATAATGCATGAAGGGTGATTTTAAACATAGTCCCAGTTTTTCTCTTTATAGCCTCTATTAAAAATAAAATAAAATAACTGATGAATTTACCATTTTATCCCTAAACTACCAATTAAGTTTTTAGTAAGAACCCGTAGCCCCCCACCCAGATCTGGAGAATGAAAATATGCTAAGATTTTTAGGTGTATAGCCCCTGCAGATTTGAAGAATTTGGTATGGATTAAAGTTTCGTTTCTTCACAAGAGTAATTTCTTTTTCTTCAAAATCCTCATCAAATTTTGTCACACAACTAACGTTCCTTTAACAGGCAAATGACATTATAATTACCGTTAATAATATCAATCGTCACTGCATAACAATCCATCAAAGCAATTAGTACTAGTATACTACTTTACCATTTTCTAATTCCACACCAATTGTATACCGATAAAAATATTTTTCAAAATATTTTTAAATCAATTAGCACTAAAGATGTAGAGCTTCGTCTTTGATTGAGAAGGAAAAAAAAAGGGGAAAATGCGAAATCCCAAAAATTATAGATTCTCAAAATATATCACATTCAAGCGATTATAGATTCTCAAAATATATCACATTCAAGCAAGCTCTACCCTTGGTCGGATAGGTCGGTGGTGTAGAAGACAATTCCGGAGGGACAACACCGTCGTCGTGGTGCTTCTCTCCTTCTAGATTGAACTGAAAAGGGAAGGTCGGATTTGGTTATAATCAACAACAGAAATGAATGAGGCATCGAGAAGAAAGGCTCCGACCGTGGAGGAAGAATCGAGGCAAAGAGTTGGGCCTTGGGGGCTATATTTTTTCGAACACAATCAATAGCTCCGGGGTATAATTGGATAATTGAATAATAATTTTATTTATTTTAATATGGTGGCTATGAAGAGTAATTTAGGGGCTATGAATAAAATCATCCATGCATGAAACTAGTCATAAGCCGAATCAAAAATCATGCAAAATACGAGCTCATTATATATTAATAATGCGTCCAAATAAGAAGAATCCATCTAATAAATCCAGAATCTTCCCCATACAAAATATAAGCCCCAACGTTCAACATATAGCAACCACTACTATTCATAATCTACATAACTAACTCTTAATCCAAATTAGTGGTGGACCGAAGATTAAATTATTTTGGAGCCTAATCTTAATATAAAAAAAAAAACCAAAAAGAGCTTTGATATAGTAAATTTCAACAAAATACACACTAATGTTTATAAATTCTAACTGGCCACCACCGTGAAAGTTTCAACCTGTGCTTAACCCCATATATAATTCGTCCCCACCTAAACCTCAATAAGCTACTAATTAAACACTCCCTCTCAACTCACCTTGTCCTTCTGTATGTATCTCAATTGACTTAAGCCTATAGAATTTAGCGCAAATGAGATAACAAATTAAATTAAGAAGCTGCAAAAAAGTGATGAGCCAATAGAAATACTCCAATTTGCCCTTATTCAGATTATCATCGGGGAGCCAATTTGACCGATTTGCCCCAGCCGTGAGCTTGTGCACTGCCGTCACGAGCAGGGTGCTGGTGTAGCTGCCGGCGGAGATCGAGAGCCAGAAGAGGGCGGTGGCGGTGCTCCTCATGCTCTCCGGCGCCTGGTCGTAGAAGAACTCGAGGTGGCCGACCGACATGAACGCCTCCGCCGCGCCGTGGAGGGAGTACTGTGGCGCCAGCCAGAACACCGAGATCGGGACAACGGCGTGGGGCCGGTCGGCCAGGCCGGCGGCGCGGGCGGCTCCCTTGCGGCGGATCTCGACGAATCCGGCGGCGAGCGTGGCGAGGAGAGAGATGAGGAAGCCGATGGCCATCCGGGTGAGGAAGGAGACGCCGCGGTCGAGGCCGGTGAGGCGGCGCGTGAGGGGGACGAAGAGGCGGTCGTAGAAGAGGATGGTGGCGAGCATGGAGAGCTGGGTGAAGACGCTCATGGATGCGGCCGGGATCTCGAAGCTTCCGGTGATGTGGCGGTCCATGGATTTGGCTTGCTGGAGGGAGAAGGTGTTCTGCTGGGCCGCCGCCGTGACGAGGAGGATTCCGGCGGCCCATATCGGACCCATTCGGATGAGAGATTTGAGTTCTTCGACGCGGTGGACTGTGCTCAGCTTCCATGGATTGGGGCATTGAGGTTATCTTCCTCCGTCACCACGGCGGCCTTGTCTAAGAACCTTGTTTAACTTTACAATTATTAACCAAAATTCATTCATCCAAATTATAATATGTAATTATTTATTAGTATTTAATTTTAATTTTATCAAGTAAAATAAAATTGATAAATTAAAAATACGATATATAATTTTTTTTAAATTTTTTTGTAATTTTATTTTTAGAAACACATACTACCTACATCCCATTATATTGAGGCTAATTTGACTTTTGACTTTTCGCCACGCTTTTCCACCTAAACTTAATACGAGTTTTAAAATATAATTTTGTAATATTTTTTTGTTTACGAGATACTATGAGTGTCGTAGTATCCCGTAAACGAAAAAATATTACAAAATTATATTTTAAAATCCATACTAGGTTTCGGTGGAAAAGCATGCCAAAAAGTCAAAAGTCAAATGAACTTCAATATAATGAGATGAAGATAGTAAGTGATTTCAAATAAAGTTGAGACATAGAAACAGAATTTCATATTGAGAAACATTTTTAGACTAAACTTGAGAAGATATTTCATAGTTTTGATTAATCAGATCGAAATCGAGCTAAGTTAACCAAATTTAATTGAACCAAACCATCAAAATTTGTTTTAATAAATATGAAATTTTAAAGACCCTACCACTGAGGAGTTTTCGAACTCGAGATCCCTGCTTTTCAATTAGTGCTTTACTATATATACGAGTAGTAGATAAGAGTATGATCTCAAAAGTCTAATCTTCGCAAAACAATTCCACACAAGTTTTCATGCAATTACTTATGATTCAAGAAAATCAAACTTACTTCATCATGCCTTTTGTATGGAGTAGTTTCCCCCCAACAGAAATAGGCGCATCCAATTCCTCATTCTCATACAACCTCGTCCCCTCCGAAACGCACACCTTCCTCTTTCCGACCGCCGCCGCCGCCACCTGCAGCAGCCGCGTGAAGGGGCTGCCGGCGGGGTCCAGCTTCTGGTACCGAGGGTATCCGGCAACAAACGCCACAATCGAGACAAACATCGCCACCGTCGGAATCCCTAGGCCCCACCCCCACCCTATGTTATCTTGCACGTACACGATCACCGTATTCGCCACCAACACCGCCGCCCCCATGCAGAAGTAGTACCAGTTGAAGAACTTCCACGTCGCCGCCCTCTGCTCCGCCTCGAACTGGTCGGCGCCGAAAGAGACCACGCACGGCCGGATCCCGCCGGATCCCAACGCCGTCAGCAGCAGCGAGACGTAGAGCACCGCGAGCTGGACGGAGTCGGCTTGTTTGCAGATCTCGCCGCCTTTGCACGGCGGCGGCCGTAAGTTGGGGAGAACTGAGGAGACTGTTAGGCTTATCATTCCCTGCGTGGAATCCACAAATTAATTAGTGGTTGCGTTTTCGTCGTTTTTCCGTGCATGAGATGTAATGAATAATGGTGAGAGAAGCTGAACTATTTGGTATATGATTGAGGCGAGGGTGATGGTCCAGAATCTTCCAGCGAAGGCGTCGGCGATGAAGGCACCTAGGAGCGGCGTCATGGCGGCGGTTCCGCCGAAGTTGGTGAGAGTGTTGGCGGCCTGAGTTAGTGGGAGATGAAGCTCGCTTGTTAAGTAGCTCAACATGTTTGTTCCGAATCCGACGACGGCCAGTTTCTCGCATATTTCATTCGCTGAGATACGAGAAAGAAGGTTCGAGTCATTTCGGGTGCATAAAAAAAAGAAGAAGTTGTGTTTTGAAGAATGAGAATGTAACTTACCGAAGATGAATGGCATAGTTATGATGCCACCTTGTTTCTTTTGGTTCGCCATTTTTATATATCTTAGTGTTGCTTTGTTTCTTCATTTTGTGATGGTGTTATATACTTATATCCAACTATTTATAGGGATTAATTTACATACCCTCCGTACTTGAGTTTTCGAATAAGTGACCTGACTTGTTAAAATTGTTGTCCTCGAATAAGTGTTAATATTCATGGCAAAATTAATGACTTTCTCCGTCCGCGTCCGCGATATACGTGTATAATATCTTTCGACATACATTTTAGTACGTATGCCGAAAAGTAGATATTGCAATCAAATTTAGGTCTCACTTAATATAATATAGTACAATATTATTTTATTTGATGTGATGATACCTAAATTTTAACTTAACATCAATTTTTCAGTATACTGGAAGTCTAGATTAATGCGTGCCGAAAGATTCTAAGCATGTATATTAGACGGAGGTAGTATTGAACTACTATATTTAACCATGTCGTAATTTACTATTCATTTTTCTATGCAATAATTAGGGATAAAAATAGTAAAATTATCTATTTTCTTGATTCACACATTTTATAGCTAGGAATACTTAAAAAGAAGACGGAGATAATATTTTTTGTAGAACTAGTAGGCCTAACCTTGCTTTTTAAACCTTTTTTTTTTTTTTTTTTCCTCTCTTTTACCGTTGTATTTTTTTTTTCTTTTTTTCTTTTTTGCGGTGGGTAAATTAATGAGAAATAGACCTGCATTCAAATTGGTATATGTACTAATCAGAAAGCAACAAATAGGTAGGGAACACAAATTGCGAGGAATTGGAGAGTGATATTACAAAAATATATGGTTCTTGAAAGAGAAGCAATCGTGAAAATTTTTGTTTCTGGAAGAGAAAAGAGGACAGCGGCTAGTTTTGAGTTGTTATTGTTGGGATATTTTTAATACCACTTTTTTCATAATTAAAAGAATGTTGTTTATCCAAATATAATTAGCTGCTTAAGTTTTAGACTTCTTGTTGGCAAAGATTAATTCATTTCATGAGACCTTATATTACCACAACTGAAGACACCTCTCTCTCTCTCTCTCTCTCTCCAATGAAAAATGGAACGAGGGAGTCCGAGTGTGACGAAAAGCGGATTTAAAATAAATATGTCTTTTAGAGATTGCATGTAAGTAGATCTTAAGAAACGGCACATTTGAGTGATTATTATTTTGCCTTCTCGTACTGCTGATGTAGGGTACCCCATATCGCCGTTTCTTTTTCTATTAATACAGAATCTTTTTCCCGAATAA
Source organism: Mentha longifolia (assembly GCA_001642375.2). Taxonomy (NCBI): domain Eukaryota; kingdom Viridiplantae; phylum Streptophyta; class Magnoliopsida; order Lamiales; family Lamiaceae; genus Mentha; species Mentha longifolia. The sequence continues at coordinate 39,449,091 of CM038112.1, read as the reverse complement.
AAAAAAAAGAAAAAGAAAAATGGAAGTAAGAATTTCTGTTCTAATGAAAAAGATAGTGGGGTGGGATGGAGAAGACGACTGATCTAGAAAAAGTGGTCACACTTCTGAAAATTTAGATTTAGGCCCTAAAATGTTATTGTCGGTGGATTGGAACCAATCCACTTCAATAATTCTACGTGTCACCATTGCAACGATCACATATTTTATTAGTATGAAATCTAAAGGATTGATATAACTAAAGATTGATATAACGTCATGCGCAAAAGCATGACGTTATTAATCCTTTTCTTTTCTTTCTTAAAAAATTCTTTTAACTTGGAAAAGAAAGTAGGCAGTCTTCTTCAAAACCCCACCCACAATCTTTTGCCAATTTCTTTTGGTTAATTTAGAAAGCTGCTTTTAACATTTAAAACATGAATATGGTCGCAAGCCACATTCGAACTACTCCCATCGTCCTCTAATTCTAAATTAGTATGGAGAATCTTTTTGCACCTATTTTATGTGTCGAAAAATAGATAATGAGATAAAAATTTGAGTTTCGTTTGATATAATATTATTCTTAAGAAGCGGGTCTAGTTGAATGGGACGGAGGGAGTACATTATATCAAGTATGACTTAAATTTATCTCAACATCCACTTTT